>JAADVZ010000190.1:0-43347 GCA_023335925.1 Pythium phragmitis | reverse complement strand
GAGAGAGAGAGAGAGAGACGTCCATGAAACAAGTGGATGGATTCATAACGTCAATGTACAACCAATTACGTGTCGTTCCAAACTCCCCGTCCGCCCGTCTGTGCTCTTAGGTCTCCGACTTGAGCGGTCGGTTCATGAGCAGCGCCTGGAGATCTTCGCGCTTGATCTGTCCCTTGAGCATGGCGTTCACGGCTGAAAAGATGGGCAGATCAATGCCGCACATGTCGGCAAAGTAGACAGCGACCTCGGCGGTCGGCACGCCCTCGACGGTCGTCTCCTTGAGAATATCTTCGATCTTTTCTCCGTTCATAATGCGCAGGCCGCAGGAGCGGTTCCGCGAGAGACTGCCAAACGCCGTGAGCATCAAATCGCCAATCCCGGCGAGCCCCGAGATCGTGATGGGCTGACCGCCCATCGCAATACAGAGCTTCTGGAGCTCGAGCGAGCTGCGCGTGACGTAGGCCGCGAGCGTATTGATACCAAATCCGGCGCCTTCGATCATCCCGGCGCCGATCGCCAGCGGGTTCTTCAACGCACCGCCAAGCTGCACGCCGATGATGTCCTGCGAGCTGTAGATGCGGAAGTCGATGGTCGAGAGCGCGCGCTGCACGTACACGGCGTGGTAAAGGTACGTCGACGCGACGACCACGGCCGAGGGTGTGTTGTCCATGAGCTCGAGCGCGAAGGACGGACCCGAGAGAAAGCACAGGGGCTGGTCGCGGCCGCCAAGTGCCGCGAGGATCGGCACGGAGAGGAGCTGCTTGGTCTTGAGGTAGAGCCCCTTGCTGGTCACAACGAGCAGTGCGTCCTCGGGAATCACGTCCTTGTATGTAGCCAGGAAGTCGGGCGTGCGCTGCGCCGGCAGACACACGAGCACAATCTTGGCGTCGCGCGTGGCGTGCTCGACCGACGTCGTGGCCGAGATCTCGGGCAGCAATTCAAACTGCGAAAAGACCTTGGGGTTACGATGCGTCGTGTTGATCGCGTTTACGGTCTCGGCATCGCGCGCGTAGATGACGACCTCGTGGCCGCGCCGCGCTGCGATCGTCGCCATGGCCATGCCGTACGAGCCGGCGGCCAGCACGGCGACCTTGACCTTTTCGACCTCGGCCGACGGGAGCCCGGCGTTGGTCGCGCCGCCCGCGATGCCCGTGCCGTAGGAAGCGTCCATTGTAGAGTGGAGGAGAGGAGGGGAGGAGGAGATGGGGAGGAGCAGTGTGGAGACCAAGCGGCCAATTCAAGAGTGAGGGAAGAAGAGATCCTATCCTTCCCTGAAAAAAAGAAATGAGTCGCTTCGAAAAATGGCGTGACGCCGGCGCGTCACAATTACTGCCCCGCCCGAGTGATGCAATACAAACGGGCCTTTGAAAAAGAATGTTTATGCATTTAAAGAGGTAATTGGGGAGCTCAGAACCATTGGAAGGGGAGCAGGGACTGTGACTCACAGTCTTGGCATCGACAGATCCAATATCGACGAGAGCAGCGTGGCGGCAACGCGAGTGTCGTGCAACACTGGCTTATGCACGACGCCTGTCGTGTGATGCTGCGTGCGTGTGGATGAAGCTCGATTCTTTCTTCCTCGAGGATGACGAATGGGAGAAATACATCGTTCCAGCACCGCACGGCGCGTTGCGCTTGCGGTGTCCTCAAACTGATTGCTCGAGCGAGCCTCAGGCGCGCGCTGACAGCTCCAATCTTCTCGCTGATGGGGAAGACATGTACTGCATGTGTACATTTGTATGAACTATGCCGATGCTTCCTTTTCAGAAGCATCGGCTTGACTGAGCACAGTCGGCCTCCGGGCTGGCTTTGGGCCTCATCAGCGTTTCCTATTCTTCCTAGGGAGAGTAGATATGCTGTGCTGTATGAGTGTTGCGGTTGGCCATTGGTTTTCAATGGTTCTACAGCCGCGCTTCCAGTCGTGCATGCAGTCGAGCCAAGACGAAATCAAGCAAGCATCATAGTACGCGGCATGGCGCATTCCGTCGCGGTCGTGTCTCCAATGGCTAGCACAGTTTATCGATTCGTTCACGTTCTCTTTCGTTGTAGCAAGCCTACTTCTAGTACGTAGTTGTGTATTCGTAGTACTCCATAATACGATAGTATATTCGTGAGGCGAAGAGTTCTTTAGGAGATTCGTTCGCCGCGGTGATCGTATTCCGCGGCTATCGGTGCATTTTCACCGCAATGTCACGAATCTCGCTTCCATGGAACGCTCAGTAAAAGCGCCCTGTGGTCAATGTCATTCTAACGAGGGATCCGTTGGAGACTTGTTGCTGAAACGGAATATCGCTCCATCCCACGAAGAGGCAGAAGCCATCGAGTGTCTGATCTCTTCATTCGACGGATATGAGCACCCGAGCGCGAGCCTACCAACGGCTCCCGCAGGCTGAAGTGACCGCGACGCCCACCCTGGCAGGTCTCGCGGACGCTGGTCACGTCGGTGCGACCAACTTGGACGACGACACGGACGACCGCCTGGACGATGTCGACGACAACGATTTCGACGACGACGACGAGCGCGAGGCGTTGAAGAAAAAGACGGCGCGCACGCGCGCGCAGCAGGCCGCGGCATGGAGCAACAAGCTGCACGCGGTGCTCTGGGTGATCGCAGCGGGCACTGTCGCGTACGCGATTGACTTTTTCCATGTCATCTTCAACGATCCTCGCATCAAGCGGTGCGTCCTGCGGTGCTCAAAATCAATCCGTGGGCCAGGAGATGCTCATTCTTTCTGTATAATCCAGGGGGTATTTCCAAGTCGGCTTGCTGTGCTTTGGCATCAACATGTGTATCACGTGCTACCTGGCCATCTATCTGCCCTACATCAAACAGATCCACCTCGAGTGGAGCGTGTACTGTCCGCGCATGATCCCGACCGCGACCGTGGTCGGCGTACTCGCGACCGTTTGCTTCATCTGCGCGTTCTGGCCGGTCTGGGGCCTGTTCACGCCTGGCTTGCTGCTGCTGTTCTTTATCGGATCGCTCATGACAGCCCACTTCCTGCCAGCGATCTAGGGGATGGAACTCTGCACCACTGTACACTATACAAATATACAACCTCCACCCGGAAAATGAAGACCATTTCCTCCTAGAACCGAAACTGGGTAAACCATATACCTGTCTAAACCGATCCTTGCGGTGCTTTCAAGCCAATTTGATTTTTGAATCTGCCCGCTCATTTTCAAACGGAAATCCCTCCTCCCCAAGGCCACACATCACAAAAATCGCGCGAAGAACACAACAAGCCCAAGACACCATCAGGAAGACATATCCAGAGCACGACGCGACGCGAGCTCAAGAACTACGAGCGAATCTCGAGTTAACGTGATGGCGTACTGGACTGCGCTGCCTAAGTTACTACCATGGTACGTGCCGCGCGCCGCTGCTGCGGGGTATTTGTGGGCACTATTCAGTAAACGCTCATCTAACTCGACACAATTTTGTAGATCCGACCGTGATCGCGATTACTGCCCCCATGCGGCTTGCCGCCATGTTGCGTGCGTCATGGTGAATAGGCTTAGGCTCCACTCACGCCGCGCCAGCGTCGGCTCCCTCGACCTACACGCTTCCTTGAGTCCAGTGATCCTTCAACCACAGCAAGCAACGATCATGATCACGGCCAGCACCAAGACCAGCATCAAGACTAGCAAGACTAGCGTCAAGACCAGCGTCAAGACCAGCATCAAGACCAGCGTCAAGACCAGCGCCGCACAAACAAGAACATACACCGTGTCGGCGGGTTTGGATAGAAACAGACGTCAACGCGTAAGACTTCCCCATAGGCACATGCGCGTTGGATCCAAGTACGATAGCGTTTTGAACGCCCCAGCAGAATCTTGTCAATAATTCCTTTTTGGTTTTGTTTCCGAAAATTGACAAAATGACACACCTTCAATCCTCTATAAAGCCCAAAAAAACGAGGCGAAGCGCTGCGCAAAAATTCTCAGAAAAGGTCTTCATTTTCCGGGTGGAGGTAGTACAGCCCACTGGACGCGATGGATCATGAGAGCATGACGCCGCTTGGATTTCTTAGGGGAAAAACGTAGAAATTAAATAACTGCCGTGCTTGTAGCGAGCGGGGAAGTCTTCTCACTGAGAAGGCCGCTTCATTCACCGCACAAGACACTCGTGACCGCACGTGCCACAGCTCAACAGCAGCGAATCGGTCACTTCAAAGTCGTCATCCAGATCCGAGAACACAGCAAACGTCGGATCCGTGGCGCATTCCTCACTATGAATAGAGAATACAAAAGAGTCAGAAACTACCAAAACAGGACAAGAAGAAGACTGGAGCGACATACCGGTGAGCCATATAGGCTTCCGAGATCTTCTCTTGCAGATCTTCCAGCGCGCCATGAAGAATGTTCTGTTCCAAACGGTACCACAACAAGCCGCTTAGTAAACCCAGTCGTGCGTTCACCATCGTACAAACTTGGAGGGGAAACTCACCTTGACGCGAAGCGAGAAGCCGCACGCACACGACACAATAGCATGCGAAGCGTCGTCCGTGGTCTCACGTAGCGAGTTGGCCTTGCAGACCGGACACAGCACATAGAGGCCATCGACGCCATCAACCATGTCGTCGGCCATGCTGTAGTTTCCACCGCTGGGGACGGCAGGGGCCTTCTCCTCGTGGTCATCCTGCATATCCGACGCGCCATCGAGGTCCATCCCTGCAAGCATCGCCGCAAGCGAGGCCTCTTCAAACTCCATCATCTCCTCAGCAAAGCGCTCATCTTGATCCTCCGCGTCCCACTCGTTACGCAGTTCATCTTCGAGCGAGTGGACGATATCCAAATAGTCCTGTTCCGAGAGTTGGCCCGAGACTAGAAGATCGTCGATCGTCACCAAGCCGCCATCGTCGTGGCCGTCTTGACGCTGCGGCTCCTCAAACACCAAATGACGTGCGCCACTTCCGCCGCCGCGACCGCCCCGTCCCTTTCGCCGTCCACCGGAGGCGTTGCCACGCTGCTCTTCCTTGAAAACGAGCCGCTTCATTTCGTCGGCAATGTTGGCGTCTGGACTGCGCAGCTTGGCCAGAAGTTCGTGGCGGTTCTGCTTGAGCCGCGCGAGGCAGCGCTCGCGCAGCTGGTCCTTCCAGAGTGGAGGAGAGAGACACGCGCTGAAGGCATTCGCCTTGGTCACGGACGCGCGTTGGGCCGAGCGTCGCGTCGCCATCGTCTTTGGTCTGAGAGTGAGTTCGGGTTTCTCTTGATGTTGGTGCTTTCTCCCGCGCTTCAAAAACCGGGTTTCCGCGGATGGCGCGGGTTATTCAAATGAAGGTTGCGCAATATGTGGTACACATTGAACAATGTTTCTCGTTTGTCACACCAGCAAGTACCAAACGGGTCACTCAAACCGACTCAAACCGACTCAAACCGGGTCAACCGACTATTAAAAATACCGGGTCAACCAACCAAACTGACTCAATCGGGTCAACCAAACCGACTGAAATCGGGTCAATCAAACTGACTCAAACCCACGAATTAGAACAAACACTGAAATAAGGGAAAACGAAGCCACTTCGGCAGCGCCCGACCATGAGCGCGTGAAGCGATCACGTGGAGGCGTTCACTGGGCCCAGCGCAGACTATCACCCAAGCATTCGAAAGCCTACTCGACCACGAGCGTCTCGTCGGCGTCGCATCCAAAGGCCGCCTTGTGCTGCGTAAACAACCGGTGCACCTCGGCGACATACGTGGCCATGGCCGTCTCGACGGCTTCGTCGGTCGGATTCGGTGAGTGGCCCACAGCAATCGGCTTGCCAAACACGACGCCAAAGGTCTTTCCCTCGGGCATTACAAGCGGCATCCACAGAAACCGCCCCCAAAACACAATGAGCGGCACCACCAGCGTCTTGCGGAAGAACTCGACCAGCCGCGAGCTGCTCGGCCGCCACACGCGGTAGAGATACTTTTCGTTGAACACGACCACGGGCACGAGCTCGGCGCCATGGCGCATCGCGAGCCTGAGGAATCCGCGCTGGTTCTTGAGGACGAGCGTGGTCGGCTTGGTCTCTGGGTCAATGCAAAACATCTCGCGAATGCCGCCAGGGTACACAGCGACGCTCTTGCCTGACTGCAGCACACGTTCGGCCGTCACTCGCGAGGCGTCGACCGCTCCAAGCCTGGTGGACCGGCAGTCCAAAGTGAAGAGGAGAGATCAGTGTGCGCTCACTACAAGGCGTCGGGGAATCAAAATCAGTACCAGAGACTGGCGTCGCGGCACAGCGGCACCGAGAAGATTGTCGACGCGCCGAGAACTACAGTACAAGAGAGAGCGGTATCAATACCACGGAGATCTGGCTGCGAGAAGCGCTATCTACTGTAGTATCAACACGCACATCGAAAGTCGACATTTGGAAACAGCACTTCCCAGTTGCCGCCGAAGAGCGCAAACCGCGAGAGTATGAGCACGCCGTGCGGGTGGAACGCAAACACGTACTGCTTGGCGTTGGTCGTGTCGAGTGGTGCTTCGCGAAGCAGTTTCGTGTTTAAATAGTCGCCGGCAAGCAAGTTCCACACACGCAGTCCACGGAACGCGCTCCACGGTTTGCCGTGCGCACTGCGGTGGGCGCCGTCGAGAAACGACGGCAGATACGACGCGACGGCCAGAACAGCGACCCACGTGAAGCCGCTAGAGTGGAGCCACGCGAGCACGGCTATGGCTGGCACGAACCAGAATGTGTAGTGGACAATGACGACCACAAAGGCGTTTGTCACGAGCGTCTGCAGCCAGCGTGGAGCGCTGCTTCCCTCCCAATACTTTGGTGGCGAATGCTCCACGAGTGCGGCATCTTGGGGGCCATGACAGCGAGGATTCAGTTTCGGGTCTTTGGGATCTTGTCGGCTACTAGGGGCTCTCGACTGGCGAATGTCAACCGGAGCAACCGCACTAAAAGATGGAGATTCCGTCATTATTGTCGTGGGCTTCTGCGTCGTTGGGGATGTTTTTCAGGATGTGTTTGCGCCTATAGAACTCGGAGAGAAGGTGAGCGAGTGATGGCGAGCGACCGGCACGCAAGCGTCTGTTCGCGTGGAGATAATGGGTGAAGAGTGATGGGATCAGTTCAGAGCATTCTCATTCAGAGCCGTAATCTTAGGCGTCCTTTCGACGTGGGGGAGGGAATACAGTACATAGGAGGACTGAAGAATCTTCGACAAGTGGCAGAGAATAACTCAGGCATGTCCTTACGAGATGACGAGCGTCTCGTCGCTGTCGTAGCCGTATGCGTCCTTGTGCTGGGCAAAGAGCCGCTTGACCTCCTCGGTGTAGCGAGCGTGGAGAGCCCGGACGTCGTCGTCGGTCGGATTCTCCTTGCGTGCCACCGCGATCGGCGTGCCGTACACGACGCCAAAGGGTTTCTCCTCGGTCGCGGGCATGGGCATCCAGAGGAACCGGCCCCAAAAGAAAATGAACGGGATCCGCAGCGCCTTCCAGATGAGCGACGTCACACGCTGCGGCGGACTGTACACATTGTACAGCGACTTTTCGCCAAACACAAACACAGGCACGAGGTTCGCGCCGTTGCGCAGCGCGAGCTTGACAAAGCCGAGCCGCTTTTGAAGCACAATGACGTTCTCCTTGGAGGTCGGATCGACTAGAAAGATCTCGGGCACCCCGCCCGGGTACACCGCGATGCTTTTGCCGGACGCCAGCACTTTTTCCGCGGTCGTCCGGGATGCGTCCACGCCCCCAAGCCTATAGAGAGAGTACCATCCAGTTAGGATCTGCCCCATGTGATCCCAAACGGAGGCAAGGCGACTTCGTACCAGAGACACGGCTCACGTGCAAGTGGCACTTGGAACAGGGCCGAAGCCCCCAAAACTATACGGCCATCCCAAAGCAGTGAGCAGGCGTTAGCGACCGCTCCTGAGCCAGTCTATGCGGTATCGTACGTACATCGGAAGTCGATGCCCGGGAAGAGCGCCTCCCAATTGCCGCCCGCGATGGCAAACCGCGAGAGCACGAGAATGCCGTGCGGATGGTATCCGAAAATGTACTTTTTCGACGCGTCCAGCGGCGTCTCGCGAGTCACCTTGATGCGCAAGTAGTCGGACGCGATCATGTTCCACAGTCGCGATTTCCGGAACGCGTCCCAGGGGCGACCATGCGCGGTCGCCGGAGCGCCGTTGAGAAACGACGGCAAGTACGCGGCCACGACGATCGCGACGAGCCACGCCGCACCGCGAATCACGAGCAGGTACAACACGCCCGCGGCCGGCAGCAGCCAGAGGTTGTAGTGTGACACGGTAAACACAAACACGTTTGTCACGACGACCTGGAGCCACGCGGGCAGTCGACTGCCTTCCCAGTAACTTGGCAACGTGTAGTGGAAGGCATGGGCCGTCGAAGCCGCTGGTTTACTCTCGCGCATGACCGCGTCGTCTCGCTCGCGCTCCGGTTCCAGCCCCGCGGACGCGACCATGGTATCTTCTTTCGTGTCGGGCGTGGGGCAGTTCGCAAGTGGGACCGTGGTGTGCGAACAGGCGATACAGTACTGAATAGGAACGGTATTCTTCGCAACTTGCAAAGAAAAACACAACGTAATACCTTGCGACGCAAGAAATTACGCTGTCTCGCTCTTTGGTCAGCGGGACTCAGAATGGCATGGCAGAGCTCATCTCCACCATCTGCCAGCCCTCGGCAGGCGGCCTTTCCACGAGCACACGCAACATGGGCATGTGTTGAGTACATACGTCAGTGTACCCATTCTACAGATCTTTTTCTCATACAGTACGTTCGGCATGGAGCGACAGTACGACGCGACCATTCGCGCTGTCAAAACCTGCATCTCTGTCTCGCGATTGGATTTTTCTCTCTCCTTCTCTGTTGCAGATGGACAGCTTGACGAGAAGCCATGGACTCAGGTCAAACTCGGAGTTGGCAATATCCTATCATGCAGGGCACTGAGTTCGGATGATCGCATTGTGTGGGGGCGGAGTATTCCTTCCAAGTTCTGGTTGAAGCTTCTTGAGATGGTGTCAATCTTCGCGTCTCTCTCAGAACGTCATGGCAATTCAACGCATAGGTCGAGAGAGATCTGCCGCTAGGCGGTCCGGAATCGTGAAGTTCATAGCGTGACAGTACTTCACCCACGTCGTCATGAGACCATGTCTTGAGATGTTACGCTTGCTTGAATCAGTCTGCATACATCTTGAAACAACTTGTCAACTTGTAGCGGCGTGCTGATTTGGTCGTAGTCGTAGCTGGGGATCCACACAACCCCGTTGTGGACCAACCGCAAAAACACGGGTGCCTGGCGATGAATGTACTGCTTGTAACCACGCCGTCGCCATTTCGCCAGAAGCTGCGCCTCCAATTCCTCCTTGGATCTCCCGCGACGCTGCGATCGCGATGTTGCTCTGGATGCAGCATCTTGACTGGATTGCTCCTCTCTTCCGATCCCCAATCCGTACCCAATGCCTCTTGATTCCGCGAGTTTCTCGTCGTCCAGAATGAATTCTAGTCTATTCACCAACGCGTCGATAAGCGCCTTCTCCCGATCGCTGTTCTGCATGATCGCAAGTGGCATCGGCAGGAACGTCGGCGCGATGAGAGGGTGAATTTGAAGAAACGAAACGCTCGTGTACTCGGGGATCCGTCGCAACTCGAGTCCAGCCTGCTTTGCCTTGCGCCGAATCGTTGAGATGAAATCGTCGACAATGATGCCGCTGCAGGCCAGCCATCGCACATCAAAGTGGTAGCTCTTGTCGACTTGCATCGTGTCTTCGACGTGCATCATGAGCCATTCGTTGCGCGGGTCTTCACTCTTGAGGCGCATGTACGACGCCATCGAGTCACACGACATCTTGTAGCTCAGAGAGTTGATTTGTTGCCGAAGGTTTGGCGATGGGAGAGGATCCACTGACACTTTGACGCGGATCTTCTCTTGAGCACCATGCTCCGATGCCACGCGTGTCTGAAGATAGTCCACAAACTTGGTAAAACGCAGCGCGTAAGCTTCTTTGTCGGCACGTGTTCCCAACACCACAGTTGCCGGTGGTAGCACGGCAAAGCGAATCCGACGGCACTTTATCACGTCCGACATGTCGTCGAGGTAACCGCAAAGCAAGTGGTCGAGCGAGTTCCAGTTGTCCTCGGGCATCGGGTACTGATAAAAGTTTTGCTGCAGCGGGTGAAAGGATTGCGTCCGGTCCACCCAGAGCGAATACCTATAGATAACTGGCTCGTTGTGCTCCCCCTGCGAGGCGCGGTCGACAAATCGCTTCACTTCGATTGCCTGAAGTTCGGCATCATAGATGATCTGATGAATTCGGTGGCCCATGCTGAGGTTGTAGATCGTTTGATTGCTGCTGGTGTCTCGCGATTCGCCGCTGGGACCTCTGTTCGCTGACCCTAGCAACACTCGATTCCGTGTGACGTCTACGTCGACACCCGCTTCTTGCGCAACAAGCTGAAAGTCGCTCGCGAGCCGTTGGCAAATCATCTCGATCAGGAGCTCGTCGTGGTTCTTGTACTTGGGAAACAAAGTTCCATCAGTCGACGGAAGTGTGAGCGTATAGAATGATTCGTGGTAGCTCGTGTAGAGCTCCTTGGGTGACGGTTGATAGTCTGTCGTGAGAGGCAAGATGGCTGGTGATGTGAGAGACTTCCAATTTGGACCCAAGTGGGTCTGCTTTCCAGCACCGTTAGTGGGATTGGACATCGTGGGGAAGAGATGGATCCATCTCCGTCGATCACTCGTGATTCTTGCAGCCGTGCATTCGAGCGTTCCACTGGAGTATCGGAAAGGATTCACCCCGTGCATATTTGTCTGGAGACTCACGCTTGAGCTTGGATCAGGGCTATTCGGCGGATAGCTTCCAATCACGGACTTGGCGTTTGTCTGGTCAGACTCGCTTCGGCGTATGCCAGGAGGCATTCCATTTCCAGTGAGGAACGACTTCTGGAATGATCCGCTCAATTCCATTGGAGAAGGTAGAAGGGTAGCAGAAACTGGAGGTGATCGAATTGAGCGACCGAGAAGCTGTCGCCGCGATGGAGGGCTGGCGTCCTCGCTTGTAGCGGGCGGTGTTGCTTCACAGTCAGCGACATCAGACGTGATCGGCTTGGAACCCACACCGGTCAACTTCGTAGTAGTGCTTCGATCCTTCTCTGTGGGATTCAACGGCATTCTTCGAGTGGATACCACGGGCGGAGCAAGGTGGGGCGACGTTTTGAGTGCGCTTGGGCGAGATAGTCCAGTTTTCGCGTGAATGGTCGAGTTGGTTTCGATGTTGCTCGAGTGAAGATTGGAAGGTGCGAGGCTTTGGGCTGGGATCTCTCTGCCAACCTGTGATAGTCGACTCTGAGGTATGGCGTTTCGTGGCGACAGGATCGACTGGACAAGATTTGAACTTCCCGCTGCGGTGTGCGAGCTGACATACTTCCACCGACTGCTAATCTTGCTGTTGATAATGCTAAGCATATCTCCGGTTAGCGACTGGCTGGTCAAGTCAGTGTCATCATCAAAAGGAGGCGACAAAACGCCTTCACCATCCACTGTTATCGCAGAAACGCTTCCCTTCCACGCTGCCGGAGTGAATACGTCCGCGTCATACTCTTCCAAGGCCTCTCGAGCCATGAGACTGGAGCTGACACCCGCTGCTGCGAGGCTCTCTAGACGAAGCGATGGGTTGACGACGAAATCCGGTGACTTGCACAGACGCCACTGCTCATCACCGAAGTTTATGGTACTGGGCGTGTCGCTCGAAAAGGAAAGCCTTCGCTGCGGACTATCACGCCGTGTTTCGTGAGCGTGATCAGCATTTCCATCAGCATCTTGGTGACAAAGTTGCTCGTCTTGTGACTTGCATCCTTTCATCATATTCGAGAGCGCGATGGGGAAAGCTGATTTTCTTGTTGGTGCTGTTACGTCGAACATTCGAAACGGAGGAAGTGGCGTGAACTTCGTGTTCAGCCGCTCCTGACACTTGCAGGCGAATAATCCATTGGGTATCTCCTTTTTCGTTTGGCTGGAGGCATGCTGGCTGCTTGCGAGGAGTTGAGCCGAACACTGGCAGTCGAACTCGAGAAAAGATATGTTCACCCAATGTGGCACAATGTAGAACGTCATGGGCTGGGATTCTTGAGTGCCCGAGTCGTTATCGTTTCTTCTCGCCTGGCCGATCTCAATGGGCAATGGCTGCAAGATCACGCAGGTTGGTGACCGCATCATGGTGTCAACAGTGCACGTTCGGGTACTCATTTCTCCAATCTCGGCACTCGAAGCTTGCGAGCGTGATTGGCACATGAACAGCGGGACGGCGTGCATTGGGGGTGTCGCCAATGATATCATGTCTATCCCGACTCCATTGTCCATCATTCTTTGCTTGGTCACATCCACCAGGTGCTCCTTGACCCGAAACACACTGCTCCCAGCTGTGAGCATCACGATATTCTGCCCCGTGCGGTTCAGATCTCGGTCCATGTAATGCTTGTCCAGAATATTCAACGTCACGTTGATGGCCTCCAGGATGTTTCCGTCGATAGCGCGAGACGGCATTCCGTACGGCAAGGATCTCCACTTCACATATGTGTCTGGGGTAGCCTTCGATTTGCTCGGCATATCAAAGGTCTGGCGCGAACTCGGTGCAGTCAGCGTTGACATTGTCATATCCGTCGTCTGTGCTGCCACTTGGCCAAGATCGTAGTCGGCCCGAACGAACTCTTCGGGATGGCGCCACCGATGGATGCCGGGGTACTGCACAAACTCTTGCTTCAGCATCTTCAGCAAATGTCCCCAGTCTGGTCCAGTATAGTTCATCACCACGACCTTGTAGAAGTCTTCGTAGTACCTTCCTGTCACGGGATCAACATGAATGGCGGGTCCATAGCCGAGTGCGGAATCCGCAAACGAACAGCCTGGCCCAAAGCCTTGACGAGTTGGGTCTCGAAACGGCTCGGACGTCGGATCATAATCGTCCGGAAACTGGTTCTTGTCGTAGTAGCTTCTTGAGAACGCAATGATTGTGACTGAGTGGCTCACGGAGCTTTCATTCCACTTGCTGATGAGCACCTTCAACAGCCGATTGAGCATCTTCTCGTAGTAGAGCTCTCCGTCCGGCGCAAACTCCCACATCTCAGTGCTCATTTGGACCAGCCAAATCAAGCGACTCGACCGCGACCGCACAATCATTTTCGTGTCGGCACCGACGACGCCGCACATGACGTTTTGGTTGGCGGATAATAGAGCTTCAACTTGTGACCTGACGCCGAGTGCTGCCACGTTCTTGCCGACGTACACACACTTGCCAAACATCGCCACCTTCACACGCCAGATGTCGGCACGCGACACAAACTGATCCTTGAACGTCAACTCCATGAAGTCCACGGTCACGTCGCCCGGGTCGACTTTCTGCACCATGACGGGGTAGAAAGGGTCGAGTCCGAACTGGGCGGCAACGTCCTTCAAGATGCTGACCTACGGATCCGTTTCCACACCACACGTCACAGATTGACGACCTCGTAATACTCAGCGGGTCGCAGTAATCGCACCTGTAGTTTTCCGCGGACGGCATTGAGCGACATGACTTGCAGCACGAGACGGTGGTGGTCACGCTCGGGCTGGCTGATCTCTACCAAATCGTTCACCTAACGCAGAACCGCCAGAAGAGTCAGCAAAGACGCAACCGCACACACACACAGTCACTCGTTGTACCTTGACATCCGGGAAGCAGTCGGGATTGATCACGAGTTCCTCGCCCGCGCCAAACTCGGCGCCGTGGACCATGAGCGAAAACGAGCGGCGGTCATTGGCGCGCGTGCCACTGAGCCGCTTACTGGGACGGCTCGGCATTCTCCCTGTAGCATGCATCTCATCCCGTCAGGTCTGCTATCCCCTTATATACGTTCATAGCCAGGGGGTGCATATCCGATACGCACCGTCTTGTACCGGATATGCCGCTTCGCGCAATGTTGCCGTTTCGGTGGGAAGTGGCGCTTTTACCCGCCCCCATTTTCTTTCGCGGACGCAGGAAGGAGTTGTTGAACTTGAACATGACGTTACTTACTCATTGGTTGAAATACTGCGTGTCGAGTTACCATTGGCTGAAAAATCTATCCCTCATAGACCATCACTCGTATGTTCGCATTCGAAATCTCGTACGAACTTAGTGAAGGAACAAATAGTCTCCCCCGAATGTGGCCTTTGCAAAGCCTGGACAGGCATCAAAGGCATTTCTTGACCGTCGTCGCGTTGGGGGCGTCGCTTACGCGCGAGGCAGAGAGAGATAGAGAGTGAGAGGGAGGGAGGGAAGGGGAAGGGCATGATGAGCACGTCGCATGCGTCGCCCGTGGCTCCTCCGGCTGTGCCGAGTGGTACCACCGGGGAAATGGGGACCGGAGGCTCGAATGTGAGCGAAGTCGAACTCATGCGGACGATTCTCGGCGAGCACGTCCCACAGTCGGTCATCCTCACGTGTCTAAATGCCTGCAACTTCGACGTCACGGCCGCGCTCAACTGGTACTTCATGGAGGTCGCGTCCCATGAGGCCGAACAGGAGCGGTCCCGGGGTCCGTCGGCGTCGTCGCTGCGGCCGCTGAGCGCGTCAGCGTCGGGCGCGACCGCCATCGACATTGGCCAGCAGCAGCCGCACTCTGCCGTGCCGATTATCCAGTCAGGACTCGCGCTCACGCTCCACTCGCGGAACGTGCTGGGCATGGTGAGCAAGACTGATACGTATTATGCCACGCTCACGCGCGGCGTCGCGACCTACGACATGATCACGCCCAGCAACGAAAAGTTTCTCGCGATCAAGCTGCGCAAGCGCCACTGGCGACCACCCACGGGCGGCACACTCTTCAACCGCGGCGCCGCGCACCCCGGATCGGTGCAATCGCTCCAGCACCCGTTTCTCATGAACGGCGATATTGTGACGCTCGAATGCAATGGGCTCTGGCTCAAGACCAGCTCGCTCCACAAGATGCTCCAGTGGAAATCGCCGTCGGACGACGATCGGTGCAAGTTTGTGATCCGCGGGCTGCCGCTGGGCCGCAACCTGCGGCCCGGGGACTACTTTTTCCTCACGAGTTACAAGTTCGAAGACAAGGAGATCGTGATGAAAGAAGAAAAGCCTGTCGGCGTCACGAGTTACAACACCAGCGTGCATCGCTGCTTTCTTGGGCTCGACCGTATCAAATGGTATTGTTCCATAGTTCAGATTGCATTGATGGGCTGATACTCATGAGCCTGGAATTTGTTGTGTGATTAGGCCGCAGCAGCGACTGTACTTCTACGCCAAGCTGACCGAGAATGCGATGGCAAGTCTTCAGCAGCCTACCGACCCAATCGATTTGCGGCAGCTGAGCATCGACGTTGTGGGCACACCCGCCGCGACGCCAGCCGAGGAGGAGATGTTGTCGGTACGGTCATTTTCATCCCAATGACGTGTTGTCATGTGAAGTGGACTGACCCGGTTCACGTTTACTACCAGCCTCAGCGCCGTTCGTTTACGAGCGAGATCAACCAGATGGATGCCAAGATCGATCAAATGGTCGGAATTGTTGGGGAAGAAATCTCGCGTGAACGGCTCGCCAACTTCTTGGACGGTGCCGGTGGCAACGTGCAGGTCGCACTGGAGCATTACTTTATGACGCTATCCGCGCTTGAAGCTACGCCAACAGAAACCAAGCCGCTGTTCCCGCCGGCCCCACCACCAGTCGAGAATCTTCCTGATCAGGCTGCTGCGCAGGCACAAGTGGCAGCGGCAGCAGCAGTGTCGGCGCAGGCACACCACAACAGGCGACCGATGAGTGACCTGATCATCCCCATCCCATCGTTGGCCGAACCTCTGCATTCGCCAACCCACGACACAGCTGCCAGTACTCAACAGATCGAAGCTTCTTTCAACGAGGAAGAAGAGGATGCCCACGCTGCCTTCGAGTCGGCGGCTTTGTCTGCCTCTAAGTCACGGCGCGGTTTCTCTATGGACAGCATCACGGTCGAAACTTCCGGATACGCGGAGCCTGAAGAGCCCGAAGCGCTCACGATTCATGACTTTGAAATGGTCAGCGTGCTCGGCAAAGGCAGCTTTGGTGCGGTCATGCTCGTTCGCTTCAAGAAGGATGGTCGCATTTTTGCCCTCAAGATCATCAAAAAGTCGGGCATGGACAAGGCCGACATTCGCAATGCCAT
The DNA here is from genome assembly GCA_023335925.1 of Pythium phragmitis. Classification (NCBI taxonomy): domain Eukaryota; phylum Oomycota; class Peronosporomycetes; order Pythiales; family Pythiaceae; genus Pythium; species Pythium phragmitis. The sequence continues at coordinate 27,208 of JAADVZ010000190.1, read as the reverse complement.
GGAAGAACGCCAGATCCTGCAACGCATCCAGCACCCGTACATTTGCAGTCTGACGTTTGCCTTTCAGACCAACGAGAGACTCTATCTCGGCATGAAGTACTACGCAGCTGGCGATCTCTTCTACCACCTCAACATGCGCGGTCAGCTGCCCGTTCGTGACACGCAACTCTACGCGGCCGAGCTCGTGCTGGCCATCTCCTATCTCCACGATCTCAATATTCTGTATCGTGACCTCAAGCCGTCCAACATCATGATTGACTCCGACGGCCACATTGGCGTCGTCGACTTCGGCCTCTCAAAGCAGCACATTTACGGCAGCAGCCACGGCGTGAAGACGCTGTCGGGAACGGCCGAGTATGTCGCTCCCGAGGCGCTGGCGCAAATGGCCGACGGCTCGCGAAGCTACGGCAAGGTCTACGACTGGTGGAGTCTCGGCGTCGTGATTGTACGTGGCACGGCTTTGATTATGGATGGCTAATGATTGGACTCACTAACCAGAATACTCTCGTGTATACAGTACGAGATGCTTGTGGGAGAATCGCCATTCTACGACAAGAACGAACACAAAATGCTGCGGAAGATTGCTTACGCAGATGTGATCTTCCCCACTAACTTCCCACGAGAGGCGCACGATCTGGTCAAAGGACTGCTGTGTAAAGACCCCTCAAGACGTCTCGGCAGCGAACGCATGGGTGGCGTCGAGAAGATCAAGGCCAACCCTTTCTTTGAAGGTATCGACTGGGATCGGCTCGCACGACGGGAACTCCCAGCTCACTGGAAACCCAAGCTCGCGAGCGAGACAGATACTCGGTACGTGGATCCAGAGTTCATCGATGAAGGCCCGCCATCGGCGGTGCTCGATCCGTCTGCTCAGGAAAGGAAGAACTACAGCAAGCGGTTCAGCCAGTTTTCGTTCAACATCAACCTTACCTAAGAAGCGTCTGCATCACGAGAATCAAATACCACGTTTGCCAAAATTCACACGCGACGCTACTCGCGTTCTTGCGTGTTGAGCTGTAGATTGTGGTGCTTCACGGATATCACTATTACTAGTTCCTCGCGGCTTTGAGGTTCGCGATAAACTCGTGGTATGTCTGCGCCTCCTGGACAAAAGTGCGCAGTCCGTTGCTAATGTGCTCGCCAACATCACGGATCGTGCTTTGTGGCGCGATGAAATCTTCGCCCTCGACTTCAATCGTCAGCGTGGCCACGCTGAAATTGGACCCACGGAAGATAGCGTCGTCGGCGCAGCCAAACGCTGGGTAAAACTCGGCACTCGGCTGCGAGACGTACTGGAACGCGTCCTTGGGGGAGATGGCATCACGCACGCTGTCACCAAGATGCTTCAACTTGGATCCGTACGGCTCCTCTGGCTCGGCAACAACGTCGCCAAACGGCCGCAACACCAGTCCGCCAAACGCATGGACGTCCACAAAGCCAATGAGCCCTGGTAGCGATGTCACATAGTCGAAAATCCCCTTGGTCGACGGCTCGCTCAGTGGCTTGGCACCCGGGTACGTCTCGGCCGTGACGTCAATGTCCTCGCTCTTGTTGTGCTCTACGGCGGGGTAGTTACGGTTCAGGTCGACGCCCTCGAATCCGTTGGCCTCGTGGCGGTTGGAGCGCCAGTAGCGGTCCACTTCCCACGAGTACTTGTACCCGTCGACGTTGACGAGCGGGACAAAGTACCAGTCGACGTCCGCCAGCAGCTTGAGCGCGTCAGCGTCTCCTGCCCGCAGATCCTCTACCATGGACGCGAACGTGTAATGAGCCGAGGCTCCGCCCTGCCACTCGCGCGCGTGGACGAGCGACTGCGTGTACACGGCACTCTTGGTCTTCTTCTCTGCGAACCGGCGCGACGACTTGGTAGGCGGCGTCGAGAGCTTGTAGGCATTAATGCTGCGGCCTTCAAAGGTCGTCGAGATGTTCTGGATCTTGGTCACGAACTCTGGATTAAGCTCAGCGAGCGTGTCAAAGAACGCGCCGATCTCGTCGTACGGGCGGAAGCAGTCAAAGTAGGCGCTTTCGGTGTAGCTTTCTGCGGTCTTGAGTTCGTCTTGGTATCCCTTCGTGACATTGAGACACGCGGCGACCTCCTTGCGGTCCTGCGCAATGTTCTTCTCGACGGTCGCCTCGTCGTCTTCCTCGGCTAGTTTCACATGGAGTTTCATCGTCGCGCCGTGGCGCTTGCCATGGCCCTTGCCATGGCCCTTGCCATGGCTCCTTGACTGCGCGTGGCTGCGGAAACCAGATTGCAGCGTGGCCATGGCATCGCTGGTTGCCATGATCTTGGCCTGGACGTTGCCATGGCCCACACGCGCCATGCGCCACACGTCGAGCCCGAGCTTGTTCTGTACGGCCGGTGTCAGAAGTTGCTTGAACGCAGCCTCAGAGCCCGTGACCTGAAACACTTTGCGTGGCGCATGCTTGATGGTATCGATCGCTTGAAGTGCTTTGGCAGTGCGCTGCTCGTTGTGGTGGTGGTGGACGCGCACGTGGACTTGCACATCGCTGGCCGACGCGAGACCGAGGGCAAGTGCCACCGATGCGAGTAGAAGAGACGCTGAGCGGACCATCGTAACGGAGAGTTGGCAGGCTGGTTGCGGGCGACGCGGTCAGTGCAGAATTGGTTATGAGTGGCAGGTGAGGATGAGTACTGGCGCGACTCGAAGAGGAATCTGCTGAGTACAGATATGGGAGACGTGTCAGGTGAACTGATTTGAATCATCCGCTCACAATCTTCCAAGGCGAGGCCGCAACTGATCCCAAGCATCATCCAATCAAACATCCGGATTTACTAAATCCGGGTGTTAGAGGACAAATCAGGTGGTAAACCCGATTTACCACCTGACTTGCCCTGACTGAAGAGGGAGCAGTTGGCAAAACTCAACGCGACGGTCCTTCCCCATAGAACGCTATTGTCGCTGGCCCAGCTGGTGTCTGCCGCCACGTTTTGGGTGAACTGAATCCAGGCCGATGCAAAATGCACAATTGGCTTGGGTTCAGTGGTTGTGTGGAGTGTTACCGTACCCGAGTCCAGCGTCTTCTTCGAGGCTCCCGGAAAATAATTTTAATTCAATAACTACGGTATTTTTCGTATTCAATTACTAGTATTCATTATTGTGTTTCTGTCGCAAAAATACAATTCAGAAATTGGCTCAATACTAGTGTATTGCTCTCACACCCACCTTATGGCTCGGTTTCGTGGTCAACAAGTGCCGTGGCTGAGGTGAAGACCCTCTAAAAAGCTGTAATTGGTGCCTTGCCGCTACTTTCTGATGATCTGCCTCTGGGTGGTTTCATAATTTATTGTTTCTGTGAGCGATGTGCTCAAGATAAACTATAGGTAGTCATAGCTTCCGCCTCTGTTCACAGAGCAATAAGCGGTGATATTATTGCAATATTGATTATTGTTCCTCTGAGTATTGCAGTTACTGTTATTGCTCGCCATCCTGCTGAAGTTGTATATTGTATTGTATTCCGGGAGCCCTGGTTGGTGTCTCCGTTTTCATCCTCGAGTGGTGGGTTATTCGTCTTCAACACGGTTACGATACGGGTACACTCCATTAGGTGGGTTCACTGATTCATCTTTATTCTGTCCTTCACACTACTCTCTCCATAACTGATTTATCCCCTCCCATTTCAGAACTCGACTCCTCATCTCCATCGTCATGGTCCGCTCGGCGTCGCTCCTGCTCGCGACTCTGTCGCTGGCGCTCGGTCTTGTCGCTGCCAACGACGTCCACGTGCACGTGCGCGTTCACCACCACGAGCAGCATGCGATCCCTGCGCTCAAACAAGCGCCGCGGCGAGTGTTCCATGTGACGGGGTCCAAGGCCGCGTTCGACCAACTGCTGACGCCCGCCGTGCAGAAGCAACTGCAGCTCGACGTGCACCGTATTGCACGTGCAAATCATGGGGGTTTAGATACGTTGGTGGCCGATATCTCGGCGACGGAAGGCGCGATGGCCGCGCTACAAGCTGGGATGACCAGCAGCACGACTGGTCGTTCCAAGACAAAGACGCACGGCAAGACCAAGATGAAGCTCCATGTGAAGCAAGCCGACTATCTCACGGACGAAGAACGAATCGCGATTGATCGCACGGAAGTCGCGAGGTGCACCGAGGCCACGAGAGGATACCAAGACGACCTTGAGACTGCGAGCAGCTACACGGAGAGTGAATTCTTCAACTGTTTCCGGCCACTCGAAGAAATCACCGCATTCTTCGATACGGTCGCAAAGTTGAATCCCACGTTTGTGGCCAAAATTCCGAACGTCTCCAAGACCTATGAAGGCCGCAGCATCCACGCCTACAAGCTCTCGACAACCGCTACTAAAACGTCGCGTCGGTTGGAAGAGAAAAAGCTCAAGAAGTCCGTGTACACGCAGGCGCTCATCCACGCGCGCGAGTGGCAGGCCGGTGCGTCGACCCACTACACGTTTGCGTCGATGGTCGACGATCTGCGAGACGGTGATGAGGATACGCTCAAGCTGTTGGAGGACGTCGACATGTACTTTGTCCCCGTCGTGAATGCTGATGGGTACAAGTATTCGTGGGACGTCGACCGCTACTGGCGCACGAACCGTCATCCGTCGAATGGATTCGAAGGCGTCGACTTAAACCGCAACTTCCCACCGCAAGAGTATTTCAACCTCGACGAGAACGATGTCTCAGAAGAGACTAATCCCGGCGAGAAGCCACTGAGCGAGCAGGCGACCAAAGGTCTGTACTCGTTCATGATGGGTCTACCTGGGCTCATTGGCGTCATGGATGTTCACGCGTACGCCGGCATGGTGCTGCGTCCGTTCAGCGACGTGCAAGGCGAACCAGAGGAGCCCTATGGATCTCAAATGAAGCAACTTGGGGATGCTGTCCGTGACGCCATGTCGCCCACTGAAGGTGGGTTCCAGTACATCTCACAGCCAGCCGGTCAGCTGTACCCAGCGTACGGGTGTCTCGACGATGCCGTCTTCCGCATGAGCAACTATACAGTGCCGGCATTGACGATCGAAGTCGAGGGCGACGACTTTATCGTCCCGCAAAGTACGATTCGTGATGTTGGAGAGGATTTGAACAACGGGTTGCGTCGCTTTATCAAGGAGGCGCAGGCGTACCGTTCCTTCATTAACAGATTGGCTGCTGAAAAGTAGTCGTATTTTGAGAACGAGGCCTAGATGAACGAACCCAAGCGTGAAATAGAACTGCTTTTCTCGTCTTGTGGGACCGCAGTCTTTGTTGACCCTTCGCCAATTAGGCAAGCCAGTGGTATGCAGTACAAAGTGCGTGTCGGTGGTCGCGAGACGTGGATCGCCGCGCTGCCGGAGAGCCTCAAGCATGAGTTCTCCCGGGAAGAACTAGAGCAAATGCTGCAGCAGGTACGGATGGTCTATGTACAGAAGGAGGATCGTCAACATGTACATGATCATGTTCGCTGTTTATCATCTGCAGTTTTGTGACTTTGATGAGAGTGGCGACGGCAGCATCGCGGCGTCCGAGTTGGTTGTGCTCATGAAGTCGATGGGCATCCTCGCGTCACTGGAGGAAGTGCAAGTGCTCATCGACAAAGTGGACGAGAACCACTCGGGCGAACTCGAATTCCACGAGTTTGTAAGGGTACGTGCTGAAGACGTATCGTCGCCGTCTTGTGGACTCCTTACTAGAAGGTATCTTACGTTCTCGACAGCTAGTTAGCGAGTATCGATCCGGCGATGGCGACAAACTCGCCGAGTTTATCCAGTATTCGAAGCTCGTGCTAGCGATTCGATACGAACTCCAAGATCTTATCGAGAATCCGACCCAATACGCAACGCCCTCTCCTGTCAAAGGTAACGCGGATCCACAAATCCCATAAATTACAACATTGGATATCTCATGTCCGTGTGCCAGAAAATGCGTGGGAATGGAAGATCGCCGTGCGCGGTCCTACGTCCACACCGTACGAAGGTGGCACGTTCCAATTCCACGTGCGTTTCGGCCATGATTATCCATACGAGGCGCCGTCGCTAACGTGTCTGACTCGCATTTACCACCCCAACTTTGCTCCTGTACGTGTTCCCTTCGCATCGAAATCTCAATAACCATGACACCTAACGACCATCTACTCAAACCACATAGCTGCTAAATGGGTCAATGATCGTGTACGGTTTCATGGAGCGCTGGGACCCTGAGTGGCGCATGCGTGGTCTGCTCGAGCGCCTCGAACAGCTCTTGAGCAATCCCGACGTGGACCTCCTCACCACCTTTTACGACGAGACCAACGCGATGATCACGCGTGCCAACACCTCCGCAAAACGTCCGATACGCCACCCACGAGAGATCACCCTCGATTGCATTGACCTGTTTGTCAGCGACGCCGATGCGTTCTTTATCACGGCGCAGCAGTTCACGAGAAAGATCGCAATGGCGCCGTCCGACTGAGTTGTGTAGCCATTCCTTATGCTCTTTTACAAGGATGAAGTCTATGCATCTCTCTTTTAGAAGCACTTTGATGTGATAATGGTGTGGTACAGAGCATGGTGCCCAGAAGCACCACGGAAAATCAAGAACAAGAACTGGGAGATCAAGCATGTTGGCGCAGCACGAAGAGGTCGAGGCCGACGTACGTTGCATCGACACACAGAGCCTACGAATCCCTAGTGTATACAGGGGACTAAGCGGTGTCGCGCGTTCTCTCTTTTGTCTTTGTTGTTTGCGTTTAGGTCCGTCGCGAGGACCAGCAGCGCATCAACGAGTTTGGCCGCAACAATGCGCGGCTCCACGACATCCGCGACCAGAAGAAGGCGCTGCAGGTACATCACGATGATGGTTCTCTCTGTATGGAAACGTTGGCGTCTAAATATTTGTTGGGCGTTGGTAGGACAAGTTGGATACGTTGGACGATGCCAACACAGAGCTCATGATGGGCATGGGCGACAACGTCGCGCTGTTCATTGGCGAGAGCTTTGTCGAGGCGTCCGAAGAGTTTGCGACCGAGTTTATCGAAAAGCAGGTCGAAGAAGCCAAGCAGGAAGTCGCCGCACTCGCGGCCGAGGAAGCAACGCTGGACGCGCGCCAGGCCGTGCTCAAGAAGGCTCTCTACGGGCGGTTCGGCTCGAGCATCAATTTAGAAGACAAGTAAGGACAGACAGACTGACAAGGCGAGTTGTATGGGGTTATGAGAATATAGCCCCCGGGGTGCCGCGTGTCGCTCGACTCTATTAGACTGGCTAGCGTAATGAGATCGTGCTGGACAGACGGACCCGCACCGCCTTAGAGCCATTTGTACCGCATGCCCTTCTCTTCGACAAGCAGGTTCTCCGTGTGCCACTCGGATGCGTCCAGCAACGAGAGGAAGGTCTTGCCCAGTGGTTTGCTGGCGTCGTACGACTCCCGACAGACTTGGCGCAGTGTGTCGTGGGAAATCGGCTCCTGAAGCGTTTCGAGTCGCCGCTGCAGGAGCACAGCGTGGAGATGCGCGTGGAGTGCGTCACTGCTCGTGGCGTCTTCTTCCAGCGCGACATCTATCCGGTACGTCCCCGTGTCCGCTGCATTCTGCTTTTCAGTAGTATCGTGAACATGAGAGAAAGACACAGAGAGAGTATTCTGTGCCAATGTGAGACGTACCACATTGAGGAGATACTTGTCGTTCTCGAAGAACTGCTTGAGACGCCGGAGCTCCTGCGGCGAGTTGTTGGAGAGTTGCGCGAGCGACGCGTTGCCGTCCACGATCGACTTCTTGTAGAGCGACACGTACCCCGTAATGAGCGTCTGCATGAACTTCTCTTGCTCGGCGATGGCGTCCTGGTGGGGCACTCGCTGGGCGTCACTCGCGAGGAAATGGTCCAGTACGAGGTGGAGCCGCTGGCAGTTGAGCGTGCGCAGCGACACACAGACCAGCGCCTTGTAGACACTGTACTGGTGCATCGCCGAGAGCACGAGGAACGCGCCCAGCACGTTCCAGGTCTCGGCGCCTGTGTACTGGGACACAGCAATGCCCAGCCCCGTACCGATAATCGACGAGGCGATGGCCTGCGAGCCGGCCTTGGCCGTGATGTCGGCGAGGTTTTCGCGGAGCGCAAACGAGTTGTGGAACCCAGCGCGCGTCGCACTGGCGCTGAGCCACGAGACGTTCTTGGAGACGTTGGCGAGCGACGCCATGGGCAGGAAATACGCTGGGAAGAGTGGTGTGAAGATCTCCATGAGCCCCGCGAGGTCAAGGGAGACAGCCGACGCGACGCGCCACCGCTTGGGGTCAGCGTCGTACCGGTTGTTCACCAGGCTTGCAAACATGACACCGCCAAACTGGCCGAGACCGTCTTTCAGAACCCAGTTGACGGCCGCCGCCGTGGGGATCGAGCCGGCGCCGAGGCCAATCGCATAGAGAAGCGACTGCATCGACAGCACGCCCGACGCGGCCGACGCGATCGTGCCCATGAAGTACCACTTGGCGTACGGCATATAGTCGGGCGAGACCGACTTGCGGAAGTCGCGTGGCAAGAAGAGATCCGAGAGGAAATCGATCGACCGCTCGCTCGTGGAGCGCAGAATCGCTGCGACGCCTGGCCGCTCGGTCTCGTCCGATAGCTGCTGCTGCTGCTGCTTGCGCCAGAGTGTGAGCACGTGCTCGTGGGTCTTGTGGATCTCAAATGATGGAGACGTCGGTGCATGCGCCGAGACACCGTAGAGCGTGCTGCCATGCTGGAGGCCGTTCGTCTGCGACGCGATGCCCTGGAAATGCGACGGTGGCGGTGCCGCGACTGGCGCGTTGCTGCTCGAACCACCGGTGTTGCTGGCACTAGTAGAAGCACTGCGTAGCGTCGAGTGTAGCCATCTTGGCGAAACACTGGAGGTGCCACGACGGAGCGCCGCCGCGCGCAGACGCAACATAGAAGTAACTCTGCTGCGGGGAAAGGTGGATGGCAGTGAGGAGATCTCCCGTCCCCAGGCGTCCATCCAGGAGCCACAGAAGCTCGGGATCATGCCGCTAGGTGCGATGGGATTGGCTGAAAATGAGACAAATTAAGTTAGGCTAGCTTAGCTTAAGTGTTTTGCTCGAAGAAAGCGAAGTTGCTGAGTTGGGTGGATCCTGGGAGTCCCATGTGATACCTTGCATCGATTTGAAGGCGGTACCAACACCGAGAAATGAGGCAGCTGGAAGCATTATGTGTGTGTGCAATCCGCAGCCACTGCCGTAGTCGGTGGATGACGCAACAATCTCTCCAACATTTCTGTTGGAGAAATCATGCAATCAATGTCGTGAGAGAAGGGGCCCGCTACTGTGCCAACATGAACCACTTTTGGTCGATTGCCAACGATCACGGAATGACTCTAGTCGCACTGAGCAAGGGAAGCCAAAAAGTCACTCGCTCGCGATACTTTCGCGAACGGTTGGAGATCAGTCTTTCAGACACGCCAACAAAAGCCAACAGAGCCCATGTTCCGTGATCGACCAAAAAGTTGCCACGTGTTCCACATCCAATACAGTACCTCCCGTGCCACGCTGGTCAGGCACTCTTCCCAATGGTCCAACGTCCAATTCTAGTGTTCAACGGCCAACATCCAACGGCCTACCACGCACAGTACTGCACGGAAGCAACCGGTAACGTTCCCGCAGGGTGGGTGCCATCAGAAAATTAGGAGAAGTGAATGATAACCCACAATGAAGAGATATTGGTGTTGGCGTGACCAATCCCATCTCTGACCCAAAGTGACACCTTGCTCGCGTTACGAAGTAAATTCTAAAGAACAACGACCAATCATTCTCCGTTTCCCTATTTTCGCCCCACACTCGATTCCTAACATTTCCACAACATGAATTTACATGTTATAGAAATTCTAGGAATCATGAATCATCAGCAGTTGAGGGTAGGGCAAAAAAGGCAATGTTGGGACGGGGTTGATCCAAGCATCCACTGTTCAACGGTCCATTGCTCCATCAATCAGGTGGAGATGTTCCAGTCCGAAGCCACTATGGGGATGGTACCGCCAATGGCAACGCCAACTTCACCCACAACGTTGGCTAACTCACCAGCGTCCAACATGCCCACTTTCCAACTTTCCTCACTCCGCAACATCCAACACTAAGCACCAACAAATGGCCTGTGTGTCTTCTGCGCATATGCATGTCATGGCGGCACCGTTCATCGCACAAAAGGCACTGCCTCGCTCCACCTCGGCGCCCAACTCGCCGCGCAAGAGCCCGTACAAGCTTATCAAGGAGTTAGGGTCGGGTCTGCAAGGCCGCGTAGTGTTGGCGCTTGACGAAAGCACCAACAAACACGTTGCGATCAAGCTGCCCACGGCATTCTCCGATTCACCGACTGCATCGCTCGATGAGCGCTTACTTGACTACCAAAACCAATCGATCATGCAAGAGCGCCAGGCACACCGCGTCGTGCAGCACGACAACGTGGTCGCGTGCCTGCGACTTGTGCCGGGCAAGAAAATGGGCCGCTCATACGTCGCCATGGTGACCGAGTACGCCAGCAACGGCGATTTGTTTGACATGATCGCCGACAATGGGGCGCTCCCAGCGTGTGTCGCCAAGTTTTACTTCCATCAGCTCATGTGCGGCGTGCAGGCCTGCCACGCCGCTGGGGTCGTGCACCGCGACATCAAGCCGGAGAACATTCTCTTTGACGATGACTTCACGCTCAAGCTGTGCGATTTCGGACTCGCCATGATCTCGCAAGACAACGCCCACGCCGACGCCATGACGCTGCGCGCACTTTCGGGCACGGCGCTGTACATGGCTCCCGAGGTCATGGCCATGAAGAGCTACCGCGCGACGCCCGTGGATGTCTGGGCATGTGGTGTGGTGCTGTTCATCATTCTCACGAGCTTCCCGCCATTCCAAGAGGCTCGCGCTGGCGACTACTGGTACGACTGCATTATGCGCGGCCGGATGGATGTGTTCTGGGCATCGCAGCCCAAGACCATGGACATGCCGCACCCGTACGCAATGAATCTCATCAACCGCATGCTGTGCCCCAACCCGGAAAACCGAATCACGGTACCCGAAATCCTCGCACACCCGTGGCTGCGCGACGTCCACAGCATCAACCCGGTGCATGTCAGGGAAGAGATGACCCACCGACGAACGAACTCGACGACGAGCGCATGAAATCCGTCGGGTGTGTCGTTGCGTCCCTCCGCCAGCCATTGTACCATAGCAACTACAGTAGCAACATGTCGCCCATCACTATAGGCGAAATATTTAGCATATCTTCTCCGCCACAAGCCCCTTCTCTTCGCTCCATGCACTTGCCTTCACGAACCCACGCCATCACCGTTTGACTTCGGTCCCCATATTGAACCTGCAGACTCAGACGACGAAAACTCAGTTTCTGAATCAGAGACCAACAGTCTCTTGTTGAATTGGGTGTGTCCCTTCCTCTGACGTCACCAGCGTCAGAGTACGACCTCGGACCATGGCGTTGCCGCGGCGTATCCGCGCACCAACCGTGTTTATGACAGCAGCTTACGCGACTGGCAAGCTGGCCATATTGATGACGACAGCCTACGCGAATGATGGTATTAATCACCTGGTGCTGTGTCTGATTGCAGCGCTTGTCTCTCTCTCGCTGCCTATTACAACTGGATCCAGACGGGATTTCATGCGTTGAGAAATCTCGTGACGTGTCGCCTTGCAGTAAGTCGGTTGCAGTTGCGAAGGCATTAGTCGCCTTGTGCGCATGGCTCTACTGTATCTTGGACTGCAGGGTCTGGTCAGTGATGGCAATCTTTAGTTGGGCGTCACGTTTGGGATCGGACCTCTACGACCTCATTCACTCAAACGCACCAACAAGACAAGATCCTCCATGGCGTGCATGCCACCAATACCTTCATCCGCATGTGGAACCACCACAGATTCGAATACAAAAGCTATAATGCTTCTCCCAAGCAGCGACGACGGTGACTTGAACGCCTTCCTACCAAGCGACTCCGGCTTGCTCGTGGTGAAGCAACTCGGTGCCGGACTCCAGGGTCGCATTCTTCTTGCTCTCGATACGAGCACAAAGTCCTACGTGGCTGTCAAGCTACCAACATTTGACCGCCACGTAGGCACGAGCGAAGTCAATCTGCGCCACTTGGACTGCCAAGTGCAGTCAATACTCCAGGAACGCGAAGCGCTGCGACTCGTTGACCATCCAAATATTGTACGCTTTACGCGGTCGCTGTCCGGTCGCAAGAGCCGCCATACGTACATCATGCTTGTCATGGAGTATGCATCCAATGGCGACCTCTTTGACCTCATCGCGCGAACGGGCCCGCTGCCCGAGAATGCCTGCAAGGTGTACATGCAACAGCTCCTGCTTGCGGTCCAAACCTGCCACGTCTCGGGCGTCGTCCATCGCGACGTCAAGCCCGAGAACCTTCTCTTCGACGAGACCTTCACGCTCAAGTTGTGCGACTTTGGCTTGGCGGCGGTCCTACCACCTCAAGATGTCAACACGATGAAGCTTTCGAACGTGGAAGGCACGCAGCTGTACATGGCACCAGAGATCACCGGTGGCACTCCGTTCCATGGGCCGCCGTTGGACATGTGGGCCAGCGGTGTCGTGCTGTACATCATGCTGACCGGGTATCCCCCGTTCGAGTGTGCTGAAGCTGGCGACCCGTGGTACGACCATCTCATCAACAATGACATGGCAAAGTTCTGGACGTCGCAGCCCGCGGCCATCATCCAGCCGTCGTCGCTGGCGGTAGAACTGATCAACGGTTTACTCGAGGTGGACGCCTCTCAACGGCTGACTGCGGTCGAGGCGCTGGCGCATCCGTGGCTCGAGAACATTTCCGAGATGGATCTCGACGCTGTGCAGCGGATCATGAAGGAACGAAGGCGACGCTGCGTGGGGCTATCGAGCGAGCCCGATGATAACATGTAGTGTGGACGATATACACAAGCATGTTGGTAAATAATAGTAATTTCCACAAGACACCTGGCGCATCCACCTGGACTCCACAGTGGACGTGCAAATGCCACGCAGCCTCTGGGTTGGGTGAATCACGCCGTCAAACACGTCACACACACGGTCTCTCTAGCTCTCCTGGCACTGGGTCTATGCGGACGCCGACGTCGTCGTGGTCGCGCACGAGGATGTCCTTGAGGCCGTGCTCATAACGCGCTGCTTGAGCTTCTTCATTGTGGGTGTCGACTGGACATTTCGGATCGTGTTGATAGGGTGGCGCAGCTTCATGATCGCCGCGGCCCCCACGGACCGCCGCAGCTTAGCGTCGTGATGGAGTTTCAGCTGCACCATGAGCAGCGCCCGCTCTTCCGGGTGGCCAATCGACGGCGCCTCCTCGAAAAATGTCACGTTGTCTTTCCAGTTCATGCGCCGCCACAAATGCATCGAGTTGGCCCACTCCTTCATGAGGTCGGCGTTGGGCGCCGCAAACTCGAACATTCGCGTCTCGGCGAGCTTCATCTTGCGGCCTTCAATACGGATGACCTCGGTTACCGAGAGACTAAAGCGGTGCGGCAGTTTGCCCGGACCGTTCCTTTCCACTCGTACTTTGGTCACGCGGCCGGCGAGACACAACTCGCCCATGAGCGTGCCTCCTTTCTCTGAGTACATGGACAACGTGCCGTCACCAAATACGCAAAAATGGAGCGTCTCGAATTCAACACAGTTCCCAAGATGTCAGGCCCAACATACCCACAGATTCCAGAGTCGAACAACAGTGCACGTACCGGGATGTCGAAGCTCGGGCCCGTGAGCCGCACGAGGTAGCCGTCGCGATACATAATGCTGGGGGACGGTGGTAAATCGATCCGTACGACCGGCGTGGTAGGAAGGCCGGTGTGCTTGTTGTGTGGGTGGATGCGGGAGGAATGAAAAGTTGGATATCCAGACGCTCTCTCTCTCTCTCTCTCTCTTGGTTTCTTTCTCTTTTTGCCGGCTGCCCTTCGTTCGAGTTTGTTGGTGTCCAGGCTCGACAGCTGACGATAGTGTGAAATCGCAAACCTGGTGTCCGCAGATGATCTGGGAACTGGAAAGTATTAACCAACAGAACCAACGTTGGCAAGTGTTGCTGTTGTTAACGAGGGCGAAGAGGTCTCGCGGCGTGTGCGAACGATAGACTAAGGACAAGTTCCGTCGGGAGGCACAAGGTGCATTCGGCGGTGAGAAGAAAGCAAGCGCTGAGTCCAAAATACTCAACCAACGCCAACAAAGAAGCTGGATGCATTCCCCCAACGCGCCGCAAAAACGTTGGGCAAATCAGGTCCAGAGCCAGACTTCATGCAGCAAAACCTGCTGGTGATCTGGCTGGTCCGCTGCCCGCAATGTGACGACAGTTTCCACTGAAACGATCAATCTATTGGTCTAAATGAATTTAGACGTCACTGATTGGTTACAATAGCCGAATCTCCAGGATTTGAATCCACTTTGTCTGGGTAACATAGATCCAGCATGTATGGTTCAGAAGACCGTCCAACGTCAAATACTACGCACTGTGTGCCTCATTCGTCATAGACAGTGGTGTGAGCCACAAGTCGTGACCGCTCTAGCCGCCTGTCGCGGCTGTCGGCCGATCACCCAATTCTGGACCCGAACATTGGTTCAACTCCACCAAATTTAATGGACCAGACTTCTGAGCTCCACTCTCGTCACCAGCTGGCCGACGCGAACCTCCTGATGAAGCCATCTGGATCTCAGGCTTGTTTCCACATTCCCAAACCGGTATCACCAGTATTCTTGTGTACTACCGGTTTCTCTGAAACCTGTTAAAACAAATTTCCTCCATTGTATACGTTTTAGACAAACAATCAAGGTGACGACGTCAACACCAGCCGAAACGGAACGCGTCAACAGCGGGTTGAAGCTGGCGGGGGTGGGGCAGCTCTCGTTGCACGCTGCTGTTGCCCAAGCACCACCGGATTGTCTTCTATCCGCTCACTAACGGACGAGAATGGACCTGGAAAAGTTTGTGCGCTACCGCGCGAGCACGGTGCAGGCGGACAAGTTCTCCAAGACCATCAGCTACGGCGCCGGCACTCTCAGCCGCTTGCTCGTGCTCGCATCCAATGGGCGCGACTCAGATGTCTCAACAGGACTCAAGCAGCTCGCGTCCAGCATCTCAATGGCGCGGTACGTGACGCGCTTCACGGGCACGTTTGAGGCGTACGAGGCGATCAAGAACGGCTCGTGGTGCTACGGCGACGACGACAAGCACCTCCAGCAGATCGTCAAGATCCAGGCGTACTCAATGCTCCTCTACTACCCGCTTGAGAACATCTCCTACGTTGGCTACATGTACGTGAAGAAGCTCATATTGCCAAGTGGTGACGATGGACGCTTATGGGATTTTGTTGGCTGTGTAGGGCACCAACGTTGGTCAAGATGGACGCGAACTGGTTCATGCACCAGTCGTGCCGGGCGTGGACGGCATACGTTGCGTTGGATCTCTATGCGAATCAGCTTCGGTACGTATCCACTCGAGCTGCCTGTTTTCCAGGCGACTGGTGATTGACTGTACGCTTTAGTATTGCCAACTTGACCAAGCGCGAGCGAAAGCTGTTGGCGGACAAGGACATGCCAGCAGAAGAGGTGATGCTGCTCTCATTCCAGCGGGTACTTTCACCTTGTACTGAGGATTTGTGTATCCTATCATTAGCGTGAGAAAGAGCTCGCGTCCATCCGCCACCGACGCAAGGAGCTCTACTTTGTGCAGTTCCGCAACGCCTGCTTCTTTCCGACGTGTCTGCACTGGTCGCTTGAGAATGGACTCATCCCAGGTGCGGTACACCGGAGCTCTTCCCTTGATTTGTCACACTGACAACTTGATTGCTTCAAAAACAATGCAGAGCCGCTCGTTCAAGTACTATGCTTCTCGGAAGCGATTGTGGGCTTTTGGCGCTCATGGAAGAACTTCAGCTGAGTCAATTGCGTGGCGCTAGATAACAATCACGCCTAAAATTAAAACGACTTGAGCCGCGGAGATCTTGATGTATTACATGACCTATCGCTTCTCGTCGTCGCTGTCACTGTCAGCATCGCTGTCGCTATCCTCCTCCTCCTTTTGTCCACCGACCGAGTCGTTGGCAGACGACGACACGTCCCCCGAGAGCTTCTCCCGCAAGACCTTCCCGGGCGTGAATTTGATCGTGCCCTTGCCCTTCTGGATGTCAAAGCGGCCAAAGCCAGGCATCGACGCCGAGCCTTTTTCCTGGAGCGATTTGGCCCACACGTTCTGCAGCTCATCAACAACCGCGCGCACGTGCTTGGGACTCAGCTTCTTGCGCGACGTCGCCTCGCCGGCCACGCGCTGCAGGTGCTTGATCAACTGGCCCTTGTTCATTTTTGTTGGTGAGAGTCTTTCTGTTGGTGCACAAACACGCCTACTAGTGCACCTACTTCTGTGAAACTAGACTCTGTGTGAGGCTCAAAATAGCGTGGCCAACACTAATACTCCATCCGTATTGTTTGTAAGCGGCATCCATAGATTCTCTAGCCATACTACGTAAGCAAAACCAGGATCTCATCAGGCTGACTGAGTCAGAGTGCAAGCAGCTCCAAGACTCTGATGATGCCTCAGGAACCTGCTTGCGCAGTCTCTGAAGTCCAGAGTCTGGGATCCAGCGCGGGCAGCGTTTCAGCCGATCACGACGGCTGATTGGGATTCTGTATCGTCCGTCTTCTTTTTTCTATTCGCCTCGTCACGCGTACAGTACCGTCCTGTACCGTAAAGACAACCGCTTCAGGACTGATTGTGTCCGTCCGCCCGTGATGGTGGCAGAACTCACCTCCACCATTGGCTTTTTCCACTGCGTCTCAGCGGCCCGGGCGCTGGGTGGTCTGTGTGGTTTGCCCGCTTCATTCCCATAAACCCATTGGGCCGCAGCAGCACCACTTCAGCATGGCAGTGGAGACCGTCATCTCGCTCATCATCGTCGTGTTCGTCGCGGTCGGCGCCGCCTACGACGTCGAGCTGAGCCGCGAGGCGCGCGCGCTCCACTCGCGGCGGTATCGCTGGCGCCGCCTGCAGAACTGGTTCCCCATGGGCGTGGCCTACGCGGCATTCTACATGGCGCGGTACAATGTCGCGGCTGGCAATGTCTCGTCAGTCCGCGACGCATTGGGCTTTTCGTCATCGTTCATGGGCTGGGTCATGTCGGCCGGCTCATGGTCGTACGCTGCGACCGCGCCGTTTACGGGCCAGATCACGGACCGCATCGGCGGTAAGAACGGTATGGTTCTCGCGTGTGCCGGCGCGGCTCTTTGCAATCTCTCGCTCGGGCTCCTCTTCCATATGAAGCAGCACGTGCCCATGGCCGTCGAGAAGCTCCTGTTCATCGTGCTGTACGCCGGCAACGTGCTCGTGCAGGGGTTCGGCACGAGCGCCGTGGTTAAGATCAACGCCGCGTGGTACTCGGCCGGCGAGCGCGGCATCTTTGCCGGCGTCTTCAACATCATGCTCACGAGCGGCTACTTCTTGTCGCTCGGCACGGGCAGCAGCATCATCGCAACGCTCGGGTGGGAGTACGTGTTCGTCATCCCGGGCATCGTACTTTTCGTCATGGCCTCGGCGATTGCCTGCTGGGTCAAGAACACGCCGAATGAATCCACCAAAGTGAGGTTTGTCGTCGGCGCACGCGGTACGGCCATCAACAACGCTGCGAAAGAGCAGGATGGGCTCTCCAAGAGCGAGCAGATGCGCCAACTGCTGCGCAACTACACGTTTCTCGGCTACCTCGCGGCCGTGTTTTTCCTGTCGTGGTCGCGCGACGGCTTTCTTAACTGGTTCTACTCGTTCTTTGATGCCGTGCGTGCCGCGCCACTGACCAGCGCCGACACGGCCGTGATTGGCGGCGCCTGGACCATTGGCGGCTTTGTCGGTGGGCTGCTGTGTGGATGGCTAAGCGACGTGCTGTTCCATTCGGACCGCGTGATGCCGATCTGCATCTTCTCCGTCTTCCAGGCCATCGTGCTGGGCGTATTGTTCTATTGCAGTGCGACGTGCTCCGTCGCGATGCTCGGTGTGCTGGTGTTTTGCTGCAGCGTGTTTTTGCTGGGCAACTACACGCTGCTCAGTTACACTGTGCCGTCCGACTTGCCGCAGGATATTGCCGCCGGGGCCTCGGGCATCATGACCTGTGTCGCGTACTTCTCCACGGGTCTCTCGGGCGCAGTCATGGGCCATCTCATCGACTCGGGTGGCTACTCGTTGTGGATATTATCGCTCATGGCTGCATCAATCCTCGCGGGCATGTGCACGGCACTTGGCTCGTACTTCTCACCGGCCAAGTCGGGTATGATGATCGACGAGACGGAACTCTCAGCGGCGCTGGAGGCCATGGACGAGTTCACGCCGCTGTCGTCGCGCAGCCACAGCAAGCGCCGTGCGTCCATCGTGCGGCTCAGTGCCGATTTCATTGCGTCGCCCATGCCCGACCCGAGGTCCGCACGCAGCGCGCGGCACGCGTTTGATCCGTGAACATTGGCTGGCTCTTCAAAGTGTAGCCACCCTGGAGATCTTTCATTTTATTATTAGAATAGACGCATCTTCAATTTTTATTCACAAAACGAATCTGTAGTATGATTGGTTGAAATTTCGTTCCGCCCAATGTGAAAGCGAAACCTATTCAGCGCGTGAGGGGGGAACATGGCGGATGCGCCCGACGGCGACGGCGGTCGCGTCCTCAGCGGCACGATAGCGCAGCCAGCGGCGAGAGATGTCGCAGATGAATATGCCGTGCTGAAAGCGCGCTTTAAGCTGCTCCAGGCGGACGCGCTTTCGCTCGCGGACGAGTACGAGACAGCATGCGAGGAGCTACGCGACGAGCAGGAACGCCAGGCGTACGTCTTCTTTATTCAGTCGAGTATGAAAGAGGGGTGAGGAACTGAAGCTGTTACGTGCCTGGTATATAGTGTGATGGTGGCGAAGCTCGCGGAAATCCGAGTGCGTCGAATGAACGCGGTACGTGTCGGGGTTTAGTGCTGGTGGAGGATGAAGAACTGACAATCACGTGGACGCAGTTTCTGCGTGTGCCCGAGAACGGGATGATGCTGTTTCTGGAGGAAACCAAGCCTGCGATGCGCAAACGCCACCCATTGGTACCGTAGAGATTGTTGCGATCTTGAGGGAGTTGTGCTTCACTCACTCACTTGGCGAATTTCCATGTAGGCGTCTCGACGAGAGATCAGTCGATTATTGCAGACTGAGTGGGACTCCATGCCGAGCGACGAGCAGCAGGTACGCTGTATATAGGCTATGCTCGTGTCTTTTGTATAGAGAGGGTGGCTGATCGGCTGAGTCGCGTGACGTGTAGGTCTGGACCACGCGGCTCCGTGCCCTGGTGCTCAAGAATCGAAAGAAAGGCGACACGGTCTCTGCCAAGAAGGCGTCAAACTCGTCAAATTCCAGGAGGGCCTCCAAGCCTTCGACTGCAGTGTCGGTTGCTACTGCAACGTCTTCCCCCGCCGCTTCAGCTGGGTCCGCTCGCACCCCCAAGGCCAGCGCAGCCTCCGCCAAGCGCAAGGCACCGCCCACCAGTAGTAGAGATACCGGCGAGGAGAAGAACGCCAAGAAGGCCAAGACTCAATCGAGTGCGAAAGATAGTAGCAGTGTGAAGAAGGAAGTTGCGGCAACGTCCCCAGCGACACCAGCTTCCAAGAGCAAGCCCAAGGCAGCGTCCAAGCCCAAGGCTCTTCCTACCACCACTGAGCCGGCAACGGTGGCACGTACCAAGCCAGCATCATCTCGCTCGAAGAAAGGCAAACCAGAAAAGGTGGAGACGGTGGAAGATAGCGTCACTAGTGAGAGTGGGACGCCCAAGAAGCGACCGCCACAGAAGAAGGGGAAGGCCGCCGGTGCGGACCTTGATAGCAGCGAGTCGCCCGCCAAGTCCACGGCCCCTGCGCGTAAATCTCCAGTCAAGGTCAAGAAGACGCCGCCTCCAAAAGAAAAGAAATCGGCGACGCCCAAGAAGAAGACGCCAGCGCCCAAGAAGGAGAAGCCGACGCCACCGAAAGCTGCGGCGGCGAAAACGCGGACGCCGACCAAGAGCCAAAAGCTTTTCAACTCGTCCACTGCGAGCGACGATGACGACGACGACGACGACGACAACGACAGTGTCGAGGATGACGACGACGAGGAAGATATCAATCGACACGGCGGAAAGTACAAGCAAGGGCGTCGTGCGCGTGACGACGACTCGCAAAGCAGCGGCGCCGGCAGCGGCAGCGAAGAAGATGACGACGAGCACATGGCGCAGCTTCCGACCGGCGCGTTTGGCTAGAATCCACGCAGTGTCTTTCTTACTGTCTATCACATTTACTACTGTAGTAGATTGTCCTACTGCTTTCCCACGGCCCGCTGGAGTGCGCTCATGGCGCGCCGTACATCATCGTCCTTGAAATCCACGCGCATCCGGAGAAACGTTTCAATCTCTGGGAGCGTGAGATCAGTCGTGATGCTGTCGGCGTAATCGACAATCTCGGATGGCTGCATAAGATTCACAATCAGCACGAGCTGAAAGAGCCTCGTGAACGAGCTGCGCAGGCTCTTGGTCTGCACGAGCTGCGAGACACGGTCTAGCATGTCGGTGATCTCTCGCTCAAGCTGGAGCGCACCCAGGTCGTTAAAGCGCTTGCGGAATCGCACGAGCGCGGCCTCGAGCCAGCGCGTGAGGTCCTGGACAAAGCACTCGACGAGATCTTCAAACGCAGAGGCACACAGCGCCGTCTGGTACCGCCTCAGCACCTTGTTCTTGAGAACCTCGAACTCCACTAGCTTGTTGAGAGGCGACCCGTGGAGACCGTAGGCGTCGTACTGCGGAGCGGTGAGCTCGTACTCGATGCGGTCCAGCATGAGCCGGTTCACGAGCGGTTCCATGCGTTTCGAGATGCCGGTCGTGAGCACTTCCTTGACTTCGTTCGAGACGATCGCGCGGAACGATTCCTTGAGCTCACTAATGGGCTTGGGCAGACACTCGGTGATTTGCGTTTCGTGCGGGAAACTGGTCACACAGAATTCGTCGATTTTCGCTTCCAACGATTCGATAAACTCGCCGCTCATGAACGCCGAGTTGATGGCCATGATGAGCTTGGACTCTTCCTGGACCGACTTGGTGAGGTCGTCGTCCACGGCCGCAAGCAGCATGTCCGAGAACGAGACCCCGTTGTCGGCCTCCTCGTCATCATCGTTGTTTGAGGGAATGGTGGGGGCAGACGCAATAGAAGCGGAGGCCTGAGGCATCACGAACGTGCGGTTCGGGAGGTTGATGATCGATGGGAGGTACGTCGACTCGAGCGCGTCCACCAGTGCGATCACGACCGAGAGTGCCGTGTGGTAGTTCATACTATGGATGGATGGGAAGACAATGGTACAGTCCGTCACAATCACACTCAAAGACCTCCTCGTCAGATAGCAGAGAGATCAGTGAACGCACCACTGACACGCGCGGAAGAATGACTTGTTGAGCACGAACGACACGTCCTCGACAATGCTCGAGACAAACACTTGCGACTCGAGCTCTTGGACTTCGGCAATCTCGGTGGCCTTGTGGGTCGACTGGAAAATGTAAAACCGCTCCAAGATCAAGTACACGCCGTTGAGCTCCTGGATCTTGACGCCAAAACCACTGCTTTGGTTGGCGCTGTCCAGGCCGTCGCAGATCGTCTGGACGAACGCCCCATAGCCCATGATGATGCGAATGATAAATGACAGCTCGTCCAGAAAGAGATCGACCATTTGGAGACTCTCGTCCGACTCGACTTCGGCCGCATCGCGTGGGTCGCGTCTCGCCTGATCAAGCGCGCGCCGCTCCCACGCAGCCATACGCGCGTCGATTGTGTAGAGCTGCACAATCTCTAGCGTGCACTCCGAGCAGATCTCGTGGATCGGCGCGAGAACCTTGCGCAGCGTGAGCGCGTCCGGTGTCACGTCGGCCACAGCGTTCATCACGTCGGTCGCACCCGTCATGATCTCGCTCATGGCTTCAACATAAAAATTGCTGGTGAACAATCCAGTCAGTTGCCAGCATTTCTCTCCCTTGTATTCACAGACGGAAGATCGTACCGTTCAATGTAGCCATGTTCGTTCACCGGCGCCGTCTTCTTGAACGCGGCGACACGGTCCAGAACGGCTCGGGACTGAGTCTTGAACGTGCGCGACATGTACCCCATGAACGCTGGCGCCGCCGCTGGCGCAGCGCCCAGCTCGGCACACAAGTAAAACTGGTTGAGTACGCTGTCAACGTCGCTCGCACCAGTAGCACTGGACGGCGCGCACAGTGCCTTGAGCTTGGCGAGCTCGGGCTCTTGCAGCGACTGCGCCTTCATCTCGCAAGCGTGGAGCATCTGTGTTCAAATAACTTTTAAAGCTGATGTAACGGTATGTAGTGGAGAGACTGGTAAGCGTACCTCTTCGCGGACGGCAACGTCGTTGGCAAAGCGCGCGTCGTCCTCGGGTGTCGTCGCGGCGGCCGCTCGATCGCGCAGCTGCGCGCTGTCGTTCTGCACAACGAGCCGCATGTTGCTGAGCGACTGGCAGAGCTGGTCGAGCTTTTGCTCGGCGAACGCCATGTAAAACGCCGTCATGTTCTCCTCGAAGCTCATGATGGCGTTCTGCTCTCGCTCGAATTGCCGAGTGGGGACGACCACATTCAAATCTGTATCACCTACTTTTGGGAATTTGCTGCCAACACACTAAACATTGATCATTATGCACCTTGTTGTGGATAGCATTACATCGGTCTCACCGTGTTTTGTGTACACGTGACTGACTACCGCCCTTAGCAATATGGTATCTTTGTGATCTCTTCATCTCTCGCTCTATCTCTCAGGAAGGCCATCCTGCCACGACAACAGATACATACACATGGATACCCTCACAGCTTTGATTATCAATTTCTGAATCGCTCGGGAACATCTCATCCATCAATCGGGACCTCATTACTTCTCGGCGACGATCGGGTCGATGAACGCGCGGGTGGCCTCAAAGACCTCATCGGGCCCGGGCGTCGCGTCAACCTTGAACACCTTGTCGAGTTTGGCGTAGTAGTCGATGACGGGCATGGTCGACTCGATGTACGTGCGGAAGCGCTTGCGGATGGCCTCGGCGTTGTCGTCCGTGCGGCCGCTGGTCTTGCCGCGCTCGAGCAAACGCGCTTCCATGGCCGACTCAGGGCAGTCAAAGAACAGCACACCTTCAACGCGGAACACGTCGGCGGGCATCTCGTCTTGCCAGCCCTGCAAATTGTCAAAGTTGCGCGGGAAGCCGTCGATGAGGAACAGGTCCTTGTCGCTCTTGAGCATGGCCTGCTGCAGCAAGCCGAGCGTGATCTTGACCGGCACGATCTGGCCTTCCTTGATCATGCGGTCAATCAGCTCGCCGTTTTCCGAGCCCGACTGGCGCTCTTCGCGCAGCAAATCACCAGCCTATTGTTGTACAGTTTAGTCTCAATTGTCTCAAGAGGAATCGAATCTCCCAGCGAGGGAATCCGTACCGAGAGATGCACGAAGCCGTACTGGTCCACGAGCTTGGCGCACTGCGTGCCCTTGCCGGCGCCGGGGCCGCCCAGCACAAACAGAATCCTCTTAACGGCGCTCATGGTGCTCAAACAGGAAGTTCTCCGTCGGTGCCGCGGATCGAAATATCGCAATAACCGAATCGCCCGCATGGTCGTCTTCGACGGGTCCCCTCCTTTTTTTTCAAGAGGTATTATACATCAGTATACACAGCGTATCCGTTTTATGATCCGGATACTATCCGGATGAATCAATCCTTATGTTGCGCTTGTGTCTTCCTTAAGTTGCGCTTCGCGTCAGATCCAAGAACGCGTTCTTCGGTCGCCTTTGGAGAATATCCATCCTCACAGTCGTCGCGCCCAAGCAGAAAGCAGCGTCGAGCATCTTCAAGCACACGCGAAGGGCGCTTCTTCCACAGCAAAGCACGATCCCCAAGCACCGACACCCACGCCCAAGAGAAACTGCGAGATCTGAGCGTTCCGTCCGTGCCGATTGTGGTCTCTGAATCGACACAGAAGCGACACTAGAGCGACACGAAAAATATGGACCCGAAGAACCCGCACGTCGCAATCAACATTGGCAACGGCGCCGGCAGCTCGCTGGACGTCGTGCTCGCCCGTGAGGAGGCGCTTCACCGCTTCCGCGACATCAACTGGGCCACGTACACGCGGTAGGACCGCTCGCTCTCCAGACTGAGACCCCCTGCGACTAATGCAGTTCCTTCTCTATGGGATGTACAGTGCCGGTGGCTTTTCGCTCGAGAAGCTCGAGATCTCTGCGCTCAAGGAGATCGAGACGCTCGCCAAGCCCGGTGACGACGTTAACGTACGTTACGCCGTGTGGGGTCCATGCCGCTTTCCGCGGAAGCTTGCTGAGAAGCTGTTATATGACTGTGGATAATCACCAGGCCAACGCTGTCGACGATTTCCTTGTGGACAATGGCCGCGTGCTCGCGAGCGCGCTCCTCAAGCTCGTCAAGAACGTGACGGAGCCGACCGTCATCAGGTACACGCTCGCGCGCATGGAGGAGCTGCTGCCCGACGGCCTGCGGCTCCGCAAGCGGGTGGCGTACTTTGTCGAGGACGGCAAAGCGCTTGACGCGGCGCCCTTTCTCCGCATGGTCCGTAACGATACGGGCTATGTGCAGTACGCGGCGTCGCACTTGCTCGCGCTCTTTTTGACGTACGTCATGGACCTATTTGAGATGGCCACCAAAGGCTCAGAGAACTCACGGTGATGAATGTCTATAGCGTTCGCCCTCGCTTTGAAGACGTCGACGCGCTTGCGCAGTGGGCCGTGCAGGCGCTCAAGCTCGGGCCCAACTCGACCGACCCGAACCGTGCCAACATTACGCGCGCGGCAGTCAACGCAATGATGGTGCTGCTGCGCCACCAAAAGTCGCGCATCGTGTTTGTCAAGCAGGGCGGCGTTGCGCCGTACGTGATTGGTTTTGACCACTGACTCTTATCGACACTGACTGACTGGTGCTTTTCACTAGGGTCGTGGACTTGCTCAAGAACTCGCAAAGCCGTGCTCAGCTCGCCTATGAGGTTTGCAGTTTTGTCTGTGATGACCTGTTGAAGCGAGATACTGATGTACTAATGTGTCTGGAATACGTTAGCTCACGTTCATTCTATGGACGCTGTCGTTCTGCGAAGACGCGATGGACAAGTTTGTCACGACGAATGCACTGGACGCGTTGATCCAGCAGGTTGTAGCGGCGCCGCGTGAGAAAGTCGTCCGCGTCGCATTGGAGGCGCTACAGGTACAGGGTCAAGTCTACTCTAGTCATCCTGACGGGTGCCCTGAGTCTCACCATGATGCTTCGGTTGTCTTGCTTATAGAACCTTCTGGGCAAGCTGAGCGGTTACTTCAACGAGCGTATGATCGACGATGGGCTGCTAAAGACGCTCACTAACCTCCGCGAGCGCAAGTGGACCGATGAGGACATTGCGAAGAACATTCAGTCGATTCGCGACGTGCTCATCCGCGAGTACAAGGAACTCAAGTACGTTTCTACTCTATGGAAACGAGGTTCGCGGGGAACTGACAGGCCCTGTCTCTTCGCAGCACGATGGAACGCTACGAGAAAGAGCTACGCGGGGGCCGCCTCAATTGGGGTCTGCTCCACACGGACAAGTTCTGGAAGGAGAACTTTATGGCGTTTGAGAACAAGGAGTTTGAGCTCATTCGGTACGTCTCGCATGGGACTAGGTCGCGGTTTGTGTGTGGCGGCTAACTGCCTCCTTTATTTGGCTGTAGCTTATTGATCGACTTGCTCGAGTCGGAAGATCCCAAGACGGTCTCGGTCGCGTTGTTTGATTTGGGCGAGTTCGTGCGCTTTTATCCGAACGGAAAACACATTGTGAAACGACTTGGGGCCAAGAAAGTCGCGATGAAGCTCATGACCCATGAGAACGCCGAGGTCCAGAAGCAGGCGCTGCAGTGCATTTCCAAGATGATGGTCAACAAGTGGGAGTTTGTGAAGTAGAGCCTCTTCCACGGGAGGCGCGGAACGACCACCTATCAAGCACGGCTGCTTATCACATTAATCCACACAAGAGAGACAATGGTGGAGTGGTCGGCGCAGGTATAGGTAACTCGAAAAGGAACGACTTTATGGAACTGAGTGGCAGAGCAACATTCTGGGTTGGTACGTTGCGAGTTTGAGGGTCTGGACCCATCTGAATGCAATTTGTATCTTTCCTTTGAGACTGTGCACCGTCTGAACCCGCAGTCACACATTTTCACCCTTCACCTAACGTCATTCGCCGTGCTTTTGGACGCAAACTACTACGTAGTACTAAGTTGTACTCCTGATCTGGCCTCCACGCACGCTAGAAGCTGCCCTCACTTCCAGATCCGTTTTTGCGAACTCGGCGATTCCAAACGAACTCTTCTTAGCCCGTTCGACTCATACTCGGTGCATGAAACCAGTCACCGACTGGAGTATTACTGCAAGCCAGATGTGGTTGTTCCGTTTGACTGTGAACAATCTTGCATCTTTCTTTGGCGCCGCTTCGGGGGCTGGTAAGCGAGTATCTGGATGGAGTGTGGCCGAGAAGGTCAGCCTTGCACTTCACCAATTTCTTGCACTACGTTCTGCAGCATCCCACGTTACTGGAGGGTGCTCCGATGGGTGCTGGAGAGTGCCCATTCTGAATGTTTCGTTACGGGTACGTGCTGCTGGGTTGTTGGAAGTCGGCGCAGTGAAAAGCCGCGCGATCGCCAGCACTTGGTGAGTCCATGCAAACGACGAGCAATGAGAACTAATAGCTCCCGCTCGAGCTCGTGTGCCAGAACAAGCAAAGAAGAACACGCTCAACGCCGCGGCGTCCAAAGGGCAAGGGCCTTAGGCTCCTGAGGCGCTCCCACAATCAGCCCTGGTCATGGCAGCGAGGTTCGCTCCATCTTACTCATTCTACAATCTGCTTGAGTCTTCGCAAGCAGCTGCAGATACCCAGCCTTTCACCTTTAACGGTACACACAACTCTACCTCAGCAACACGACTGAGGACAACCAACTACTGCGCCATGCTCTCTGCCAAGCGTCTTGTTCAGTTTCTCGTCGTGCTCGTCGCAGCTATGCAGTGCCTCGATGACACGTCCGCGTCCGTATCAATTCCCGTCAACCGTCATCTTACGGCAATGGCACCACTGACCTCGGGCGGAGCCACGGGTGGTGCTTCAGGTGGAGCCACGGGTGGTGCTTCAGGTGGTGCTACGGGTGGCGCGTCGGGTGGTGCTACG
>JAADVZ010000019.1:0-88341 GCA_023335925.1 Pythium phragmitis | reverse complement strand
GACGCCGTTGAACTCCTTGGGGATGTACACGTCGCGGATATCCCCTTCGCGACGCGAAAACGCGCGTTTGATGTCGTCCTCGGTCGTGTTCACGTCCACGTTGCGCACGAGAAGGCTCATGGGCTGCGGGCGTCGCTCCCGGTCGCGATTGCGCGAGCGGCTGCGGCTCCGACTGGCACTGCGCCGGCCGTCGCCGCCTCGGCCACGATCGCGATCGCGGCCACGACCGCTGCCACCGCCACCGCTGCGGCGGTCTCTATCGCGCGGTGGCGAGCGCGACTTGGATCGCGACGGAGAACGGCGCCGCTTGTGGTCCTTGTCGCCTCCACGCGGCCGCGATGTCGACCGTGAGGCCGAGCGCGACCGCGACGATGCGCGGCGCTTCCCCGAGGCCGAGGAGTGCGCCGCTCGCGCGCCGCTGCGGCTACGACTAGGACTGCGGCTGCGGCTGGGACTGCGACTAGGACTGCGCCGACTGCGGCTGCCGCTGTCGCGAGGAGACGGAGAGCGACTGCGCGCCATGGGGAGGAGGCTTCTCTTGGGGGTTCCCTTCAAGCTGCGTAAAGCGACGCTGACGGAAATCCAAGCTGAAGGGGGCGGGAGGCCGTACTGTGGGTCCCGTGGAACTAGGTAATCAGTCAAAACCTGTTTAAATGAATAAATGAACCCATGTTTCTGCAACGCCGAAGCTCATATGCTGATCAGGATTTTGGCCACCAGGAAATTGTAACCATGAGCAAGTGCAGAAGATGGCGTTGTACAAACGCCCGTGGCGAGCAGGCGGCTTTCAGTTTAGCATCCGCTTTCGATTCGATTGGCTGCAATCCTAAACTGCTTTGCTTTGCTGCCTGTCTAGCTGCGCGGACGTCTGCGCACGACCGGCACCGGCGAGCCCAGCTCCATGCACCGCTCGTACGCTGCCCAGATCGAGTCGGCAATCACGGCGCGGAAGCCGTTCTTCTCGGCACGGTACAGCGCCGCCGCAGTCGTTCCTCCTGGGCTCGTAATGTTGTTGCGCAACTCGACGGGATGCACGTTCGATGACTGCATGTACAGCGCCGAGCCCAGCATCGTTTGTTGGACAAGTTTCTGTATGTGGAAGGAAAGACGATAGTTGAGCATGTCGCTTTGGAGATACGTACTATAAGAACGTGAGGAAACACTCACCGTCGCCACAGCGCGCGAGAAGCCCATGTGCACGCCCGTGTCGATCATGGCCTCGGCCACCAAGAAGAAGTAGGCTGACAATCACAAGGGTGAGATGACACCAACGCATTTACAACCCTCTTGCATCTGCTGCACACCTGGTCCAGATCCCGATAGCGCCGTGGCCATGTCCAGTGCGCTCTCGTCGTCTACAAAGACTTCAACTCCAAACGCGCCGAGAATACTCCGCGTCTGTCCCCACACACGCACACAAGCAAGAACACCGTCAGACCTTCACTCTCGAACAACATGCGGCATCAGTGTCAGTCCGTACGAGCTCATGCTGTTCTTCCGTGACCTCTTGGGACTGCGACCAGACCGTCATGCCCTCTCCGATCATCGCCGGTGTGTTGGGCATCGAGCGGATGACTCGAGAGTCTTCGCCGAGCGTATTCTGGATGTTCCCAATGGTCGCGCCGGCGACGACCGACAGCACGAGCGCGTCGCGCTTCATCACGTGGACGAAACTCTCCATCACCTATCGAGCAGTTGTAGTGAGATCTTGGCAAGCAGGAGGAGAAGAGATAGGAGAGGGGACTCCGTTGTTCTTACATCGTCTAGCACCTGCGGCTTAACCGCGAGCACGATCACGTCGGCGTCCTTGGCGGCGACTGAATTGCGATCACTTGTGCCGATCTTGCGAGCTTTAAACTTATCACGATTGCCTACGGGTCAGGAGCAGACCACATCACACCACAGTGAGCAAATGACACACCAAGACTAAAAGTCTTTTGCCCTCTATACGCACGCAAGTTGGGGTCCGACACGACGATCTTCTCGCTCGCGAGCAGGTTCTTCGAGAGCACGCCCGTCACAATGGCGTCGGCCATGTTACCGCCGCCAATGACTGCGATCTTATTCACATTGAGCGGTTCAAAGTCCTGCTTGCGGCCCCCGCTGTCGCCAAAGCGCTCGCCTGAGAACGAACGCGTGGTCTGATGTGACCATGTAGCGGCCATGCGTGGCGCTGTGGCCTGCCACATACCCGCACCGACCGTCGCGCGTGCTATGGCGGCTGGTGTCGCTCGACGCGTCATCGTGCTGGCCTCACGACGCGCTACGATGCGTGCGGCTGCTGTGGCTCGGTGGATGGATCGCATGAGGGTCATCTTCTGATGCTCGGGGGGTTGTGCTCGGCGCGTCGCACGTGTTGCAATGCAATGCGACGATCCATCGCGCACGAGATCCGCAACAGATCTCCTCTGTGTTTTGGCAAACCTTGCCACCATAACCTTTAATAACAAATACACCAACGTCTAGACTACCTGTATCATTTAATAATGATCCCCTGCTCTGAGAAAAAACGAACAAAAATCCAGATCCCGAGCCAATGCAGCATGTAAGCTTCGCCCGCGCTGCGTCTGTGTTCTCTATCCACACTCGCAGAGCTCATGCACACGCGCGTCGTTTCTTTTTTTCAGCTGGAGATCGTCCCGACGTTTGTGCTCCAGCTCGACGGCAAGATCCTGCCCAATGCGCACGCCGTCGTGGACGTGGACGGCGACGACCTCCACGACTTTGTCTTTGGCTCGGTGACCGGCACTGTCGCCGTGTACAAGGTCCGGGCTTTGCGTCTCTGGACATCCGGTGCACCTATCTAACGCATTCTGCTGGTGACGGTGTCTGTAGATCTCGCCCGCGCGCTTCATCAAGAAGCAGGAGTGTCGCGTCAATGGCTGTGTCACGGCCATCTGCGCCGATGGCGCCATGCCCAACGATGTATGCCCACACGACACGGACCCCGCAGCATTTGGCTCGACTTTGACATTTTATCACTGTATGTATAGATGCGCATTTTCGTGGCGACCGCCGACGGCATGTGCTCTGTGATCCAGGCCACTGAGAGCGGCGACGACTTCTTCCCGTCGGCCGAGTTTGTGGGTTCATCGAAGCCTTTCCATCCGCCTGTCATTTCGACGAGCTGACCATTTCGTGTCCGTAGAGAGTCGCGCTGAATGTATCGGACGTCGCGTTGCACCGCGGCTTTGTCGTGTTTGGGACGCGAGAGGGTGCGATCCTCGTCTACGCCAACGATTCAAATGCCGTACGCCCCACCCAAGTCCGTCCTCTAGACGAACATCTACTAATCCATGAGTTTATCTGATTTGCCAGTACGCTGGATACCGTCAGGCGCATACGTTTTCGCTCGGGTTTGAAATCGAGTCTTTTGTGGAGCTGAGTTCCGACATTTCGACGCCTCAGTTCCGCGCGCTGTGCACGACGGGCGAAGTCTTTGAGCTCCAGCTGAGCGACGAGGGACAAGTGTCCGCCACGCGGTGGCACGCGCCGTCGCGTGCTCTCTCCGACGGCGCGCTGTCGTACCTGGTGGATGCTGTTCGATTGGTGGGCCAAGAAGAAAGCTGTGTGGCCTGTGGGTCCTTGGGCGGTCGCTTGGATGTGCTCACACAGAGTGGGGATCTCGTGTGGGAGTATGAGGTAGAGATGGCCTTGGATTGTGCGATGCTGGATAGAGTGGTCTGCCTGACGCACTGTCTGCTTATGTGAATTTGTATCAGCTGCCCGAAGCTGTCGTCGGCATGGATCGAGTCCAGGTGACGGAGAACACGGACGCAGTGCGTGGCCACCTACGTGTGAGCATTCCTTTTGTCTTTTTTGACGGGTTGCTGCCGATGCCCTACAGATTCTGGCGTGCACGTGGAGTGGGGTCTTTTACGTGATCCAGGACCCTGAGCACATTGCGCATTTCCGAATGGTGCTGCCAGCGTCGTCCATGTTTTGCGGTACGTCTTTCCGTGGCAAATTATTCATAGTTCGTCCATGCAGGGAGTGATGATTGTGGTTGAAACAGCAACCGCATTGCTAAGACCGAATACGGCGCCGCAACATGTACTCGTCGGCATCAGTACCTCGGGGGTCGTCTCGATCTATCTTGGCCTGCGTGAGGCCTTGACCCACGCACTGGACTCGAAATCACTGGTAACTTATTTCTCCTCCTCACGATGGCAAACTCGTGTCTCATTCCGTATCCCATCCCGTCCTTGTATTGCAATAGTCGCAAGCGGTGGAAAGCAGCGCTGTAATGCATCGCATCGACTCGGAAGAGAAGCGGCGAGCGATTCTGAAGAAACTGCTGGAGAAGACCGACCAGTCCGACGCCTCGGAGCTCGCGGCATTGCTGAGCCAACCCAGCATCTCAATCACCGATCTGGTTCGCCTCGCCACCACGCAACAATGGAAGGCTTGAGCGGAGATGTAAATACAGTGTATTTCGTAAGCAAGCCACGCTGCCCCCTACCCGACTCCGTGTGTCTCCATGTTTACCATTTTTGCATCTGATGGGCATGTTCTACCAGCGCCGCGACGCTCTCGGGTCCTCGACGCAGCAATTCCTGGGCAAAGTCGGTCGCGTAGTCCAAGTGGAACGCGATCTCGATCGACTTGCTGCTTCGCGCGCGCCAGCTCTCGTCGAACGCGCGAAAAACGATGGAAAAGAGCTCGAAGAACGCAATCGGATCCTCAAAGAGACGCCAGAAGGGGCGCTCGAGACCGAGACACGCTCCATCCTTGAGCTGGAGAATCTCAGACAGCACGTACGCGACCTTGCTGCCGATGAGCGCATAGGAATACCTGTCTGGGTTGCCCGGCATGGCCTGCTCATTGAGCATTGGCAGCGCAATCTGAATGTGCACTTCGTGGAAAAATACGAGGCACTGCAGTGGGAGCAGACACTGGAGTTCATGCAGAGGGTCTCCCAGTTTGAATCCAAACGTCTCCCACGGTTCGCCACGCAGCACAAACGGCTGCGAGTCAAAGCACGTGAGCCACAGGCGGTGGAGCTGCTCCACGTGGTCGCGGTTGGTGTCCGTGAGGGGCGCCTTCATGGCACCGACGAGCTTGGCGAGCTGCGCCAGCGACGCGGCCGTCGGTGGCGCGTTCGAACCGGACGTCGAGCCGAGCACTTTGTCCCATTTCTTCTGGAGAGTTTGCCCTAGACCCGACTGCTTCATCTTGGACGTGAGGGCCTTCTTGACGCCCGAGAGGACCGCGCCGACATCCTGCGGAGACGAGTAGCTGCCATCACGTTCGTCCATTGGGCGGCCGGATCCTTGCCTGTCGCTCTCCTGCGCGCGGAAGTAGGCGTCGTACAGACGATCTTCGGGCATGTCCACTTGGTCTGCGCTAAAGTCATCGTGCGTCTCACTGCCGTTGGGCTCGACAGAGAGCTGAAGCACCTTGACGCGTAGCTGCCCACGCGTCACAGGTAGCACGCGTGTGAGGTCGGTGAGGTCCAGCCAGCAGTACGAGCCGTCCTTTGTCGGCACCTGCACGCGGAAGTGGTGGGTGCCGACAAAGGGGAACTTACGCTGGAGCTCCCCAAGCGTCGGCTGCGTCGAGAGCAGCAGCGCCGAGCTATATTCCTCTGGGGGCGCGTCCTCATCCACCATCATTGCTTGGAAGAAGTAACGGCAGAGCACATTCCCCGCGACCTGCGCGCGCGCCATCTCAAAGAGCCCTGGCTTGATTGATCTCTTCACGTAACAGGCGCGATCTCTCGCATGACGCTGAAGGAAAAGAGGGGAGTGTCGATATTCGACTAAGTACGTTTTGTCGAAAATGTCGAGAATTATTTTTCTTTTTCTGCGCGGGAACTCAAAGGCAACAAACTAAAGAAGATGGACGACGTCGACGACTGGGACGACGCCGTGTGGTCGACGATCGACGCGCTGGAGACGTCTCACCGCCAGAGCCGACTGGCGGGAGAGGTCTCATCTTATGCGCCGGCCGACGCGCAGTGGGCGTGTCGCTCGTGTACGCTGCTGAACAGCACCGCGCGCACGGCATGCAGTGTCTGCAACACGCCGCGCGGCGACGTTTACACACAAACCGACCACGCTCACGCGACGGAAACAACTGCGACCAGCGGCGGTCCAACACTAATGCTAGGAGCGGCAGCTGCATCGGGTGCCCCGTCGTTTTCGCTCCTGCAACACAAGAAAACCGTCCAGGCGACGTTGCCTTTCTCCAAGACAGGCGGCCCATCGACGGCGGCTTCTACATCTTCGGCTTCCCGAACGGCAGCGTATGGCACGTCCAGCCAGTGGAGAGGCAATGCACAGAAGACTAGTGCTGTTACGAACAATGTTGCCTGGCCCAGCGTCGTGGTGCCTGCGCCATCGCGCGGACCAGCTTTAATGGGTTCAAGATCCACGACCTCACTGAACTTTCCTTCTTCGCGGAATGAAGTGGCACCGGCCAATGGCAACGACATGGACGATGACATCGACGATCCCGTTGGTGGCGTTGCGGATATCGCCGTTGCGGCGCGGCTTCGACACAAGGGGGAAGATTCCGCAGCGAGAATGCGATACCTTCCAGCAGCCCCACCAGACGAGCAATCAAGGCTGCACCGCCACCCGCACATCGACCGCGATGCAGCGAGCTCGTTTGTGTACCCGACCAACTACTCGGTCCGCGAGTACCAGCTCACGATCGCGGAGAAGGCTTTGTACCACAACACGCTCGTGTCGCTGCCCACGGGACTCGGCAAGACTTTGATCGCATCGGTGGTCATGTACAACTTTTACCGCTGGTTCCCGCAGGGCCAGATCGTGTTCATGGCACCGACCAAACCGCTCGTTGCGCAGCAGATTGGTGCGTGCCACGAGATCATGGGCATACCGCTAAGTGATACCGCTGAATTGCAAGGCAGCGTTCCGCCGTCAACTCGAAAAATACTGTGGAGTACCAAGCGCGTTTTCTTTTGCACACCACAGAGCATGCAAAACGATCTCCAACGCGGTATCTGCCGGGCCGAACGATTGGTGTGTCTCGTGGTCGACGAAGCCCACCGAGCAACGGGCAACTATGCTTACTGCGGCGTCATTCAAGAAGTCGAGAAGTTGACCACGCAGTTTCGCGTACTGGCACTGTCGGCGACACCAGGTGCCAAGTTCGATGTGATCCAGGATGTCATTCGGAATTTACGCATCACGCACATCGAGAGTCGATCGGCCGATGATGCGGATGTCAAAAAGTACACCCACGCCCGGCAAGAAGAGGTCATTAAGTGCAGCCTGAACTCGCAAATCGCTGAGACCAAGACGCTCTTTCTGCGCATGTTCGAGCGGATCACGCAACGCCTGCTCGCTGGCAACATCCTTCAGCACAAGGACCCAGAACGGCTCACGAGATGGTATGTACTCCAAATGCGCGACCGATTTCGGACAAGTCCCAACTACCAGTCAAATCGTGGCGCTGAGAGTGACCTGGCCGTGCTGGTTAGCCTTCTCCATGCACGCGATTTGCTTACCGCTCACGGCCTCGACAGTTTCAAAACGTGGCTGGACGGTTTCGTCAATGGCGATCTAGAGAATGGCAAGCGTGTGTCGTGGTCCAAGAAAGAGCTTTTGCAGTCCACCGAATTCCAGGCATTGCGTCTCAGCCTCGAGCATGTTGGTGGGGGAGGAAATTCCAGCTCCGGCTCCGGTAGCCACCCCAAGTTGCTCAAGCTTCGTGAAGTTCTTCATGAGCACTTTCAGCGTCATGCGGCTGGCCAATCGAGTACGCGCGCGATTGTGTTCACTCAGTACCGAGCCAGTGTTCAGGAAATTGTCAAGTTGCTGGAACCATTGTTTCCGCTCATCAAGGCGCAACAGTTCATTGGCCAAGGGGCATCAGGCAAGGCCAAGGAAAGCAAAGGACAGACGCAAAGGGAGCAGCAAGAAATCGTGCGCAAGTTTCGGTCGGGCCTATTTAATGTGCTCGTGGCAACGTGTATCGCCGAAGAAGGATTGGACATTGGTGAAGTCGACTTGATTGTGAGCTTTGACGCACTCACATCACCCGTGCGCATGATCCAACGCATGGGGCGAACGGGTCGGAAGCGAGTTGGTAAAGTGGTCATTCTCGTCACGGAAGGTGACGAAGAAAAGAAACTGGCTCGGAGTGTCGCCTCTGCGAAAACGGTCAGCCGAGCACTGACGACGTTCAAGAGCAAGTTTGTGTACGGCAAGTGCGCGCGCATGATCCCTGACGGCATCTCCCCTGAGCTCACGGCACTTGCGATGGACATTCCCGAGTTTCACGCCTCGCAAATCGCTGGTAAACAAACCAGTTCACGGTCACGAGCAGACGGCGAGGGGGTGAACGAACGCAGAGACGCGTGGAAATTGAACGAACTGGAACGTAGTATCGTGCGAGGCAAGTACATGACAAAGGAGTGGTCCGACACCCCGCGGCAAGAATTTCGGCCCATCACTGCGAGCCGGAAAGTCCTCATTCGACGGCGACGATCAACGGAACAAGACAGACCGACAAGTACTAGATCACGAGCATTGCTCACGCTTGTGCGTACAATCAATGGCGTTCACTATGATGACGAAGCGTGCGAACTTCGCAGCAGTGGTGTGAAGGCGACTCCACCACTTTCTAGTCTGGATGCGTACAGAGTGATCGGCCAATGCGACGGTGACGTGCTCGAGTTCAGCGACCCAGATGACGGGAAGGAGTACGACCACCAGATGCATTTCAGTCCTCCATACAGCGGGGCCCCAATGGCTTCTCAGCCGATGTCGCCAGTGCGAAGCGATGAAGCGCGCACTCCTAGATCGATTGGTTCGACACATCCGATCAAGCGACCAACGCCGATCGCTGATCGTTATGAACCACCAAGTGTCGCGCGGGCGTCCCCGCTTCGTCAGGCCACGATCACAGGCAAGCCGTCACCGTCTCCAACCAGACGAAGTTCTACCGAAAGTGGCCGAAAGGTTCGTAAGAAAGTCGAAAAGCCGCGTGACGCGATCGACGAAGGGGTTCTCGAACGTGGCGAGCGTCTTCTTGAGCGGATCAGCGCGATGCTGAGCGACTCCAATGTGGTGGCTGTCGAAGCTCCAAGCCCAGAGCCTGAGCCGGCGGTTCCACCGGACGATTGGGCACCAACACAACTTGACTTTGAACTCCCACGTATTGCTCGTCGGCTCAAGTTTGATGACGCAAACGAGGGCAAGGTTTCGACCGTAGCCAATCCCTCAATGCGCGCTCACTGCGTTCCGCCTCCACCAACTCTCCAGGATATCTTTTCTCCGAAGCAGACCAAGGCGACAATACATACAACCGACTGCGCACCTTCATCGGTTGAGCAGACCTTGACTTTACCGCCGTGTGAGCATCCCGACGAGAACGTTGAGGAGAAACGAGCAGTCGAGAACGCGCGTGAGCCTATCTTATCGGCTACTGGAGTTCCGGCTAGCATTATCGACCAGCCCAGGTCCTCAATGGACGGCGAACAATTCATTGCCCGGGGAGAGTTTGGTGCGACTGTTGCATCCAAGTCGTTCATTGAATCTCGACCCAAGAAATCGAAGGGTTCGCTGGTGCTACGCGTTCCAGTCATTGACAAGCCTGCTTGGAATGCCGACTCGCCTGGGAGAATCGATTTGACTGCGATATCGACGACAACGAGCACAACACTGACGACGGCGACCAGAGGTCACTCGAATGAAGGTGTTCTCAAGAACTCAACTTCGGAGGTTCAACTTGGCGTTGATGTGAAGACGAATACCTCGGACGGCGTTCCAATACAGATGCTGAGTCAACGCCGCAATACCCAAGTGGGTAGTACTCAAGGAGAACCCTGCTCAGTTTGCTGTGAGCATGAATCGTTTGATGACGACCCGATCGTGTTCTGCGATGGATGTGATGCCGCTATCCATCAATTCTGTTATGGGATCCCAGTTCTCCCGAGTGGGCAATGGTATTGTGACTCTTGCAAAGCGTTTTGCGTGCAAGGACGACTCCCAACCAAACCAAAGCCGCGACGTTGTGCATTGTGCCCAATGCGAACGCTCTCACTCGCGATGAAGCAGACTGAATGCGACCAATGGGTCCATGTGCAGTGCTTCATGTGGATCCCTGAGTTGTGGTTTCACTTTGAGGAATCAAAAACGCTTCGACTAGGGCAACTCGGTCGGCTCGATACGGAAAGGAAGACTCTCGACTGCTCGCTGTGCCATTCAAAACGCGGGTATGGCACTATTCAATGCGCACACAAGCGATGCCTCAACGCTTTTCATGTGAGCTGCGCGTCGGCTGCGTCCGACTACAGACTTCTGCAACTGGAACAAAGCGAAGGAGCGGAAGAGGCGACGTTGTTTATTGCATATTGCCCGCTCCACAACAAATCCAAGACCGCCAGTGAGCCGAAAAGAGACAAGTTGCAGAGTTCTCCGTACGGGCGTTTTCCGGACGCCTCTCGCGGTACCCCCAAGCGATCTCCAGCTCGCTCGACAGTTCTTTCGCCAACTGCATTACTTGCGAGCCAAGGCGATTCATCCAAAAAGCAGCGCAAACAATTTCGCCGCCTCAAGCGCAAGTATGACACGGCCATACTCACCGATAGAACGGCTGATCCGCGCACACCACCAAGCATTCGGTCTCCCTGGGCAAAGCGTGTGCGCCGATCCCAGCAGCACGCAGAGGGTATGCGAGCGCAAGCGAAAGCCCTGGCCCGTATGTTTATTGATGACGAGGTGGACGCACCAAGCAGCGGTGGGGAGGATGACGACGAAGACGACGAGATGACTGAAGAGGATCGAGATTTCATCAACGATTCATCCCAACTCATCTACTCGCCGTCGGTGCCGACACCCGTGCGAAAGAAAAAGAACAAGCGCAACTCGCTCGGTGATATGCGCGCTATTTATGCCCGGTCGCTCCTCGAATCTCCGCAAACACCTGCGTTTCTCCGGCGTGGAGGAAGAGGCAATCTTCCGTCGGGCGGTATCATTAACACCTGTCTTCAAGAACTTCATGAAGAGAAAGACGCCATGCTATCGGAATCCCCATCAAGCTGCACACAAGAGAGCCAAGCGTCTGTTGGTGCCGTGGAGGTTGGTGAACCTGCTGGGGTCATTGAGATCCTTGACGACTCTCAAGCTGACCAGCACTCCAATCATGGTGATGAAGATATGATGGACGCTGATATCGTGGAGCCGTCACTGCCATGCTTTGATCTGCTTGGTGTAGCGGCAGCTCCTACCGGACACACGGAAGCAACCAGACCCACTCCCGAAGCTCCCAAATCTACCATAGAGCGCGTTGATCTTGAGACCGATGAGAGTCGTCGTCTGCAAGAGAAGATCGAAGCCAACAGACTGAAGGCTTTGCAGCTTCTCGAAGCAAAGAAGGTGGCAGCTAAGTCCTTGAAAAGTGCGACTTGTAGCTCTGCGCTACCTGGACACGACTATGAGGAGGTTACACGAGACAAGCTCCATCGCAACATCCAACGCGGTGCTTCTCTTGGCACTGCTGGTTCGTCACAAGCTGCGTCTGCAGTGCTTCCGATTCGAGAGGATCCGGTTCCCACAACATTTACAACCGAATTAGGTCGCGATAGTCGAGTCTCCAGCCACATTTTCATGTACGTGCAACCAGCCTTCCGTGAATCGCCGATTTTCGATATTTTCGAGGGAAGCAAAATGGCGGAATCCGACAAACTCGAGTTTAAAGCGATCGAATCGCTGGACGTGAATGTGCTACTGAGCTTGCGTGTTGCTGCAAACATCCTCGAACTGCATTCTGCAGATACATCCGATCTCCACCAGCACCCCATGGTAGAATCGGTCCGCGTTGTGTACAAGAGCTTTCTGCTTGTGATCCGTGCGCACGACATGTCGACAGTTCGAAAGATATCCCAGTCAGAAGCCGTTCGTCATCTCCGCGCGCTGCCGTCGTGCCGAAATGTGATCGTTGCTTGCGACGCCACGGTGATTTGTAGAGCCATGCTCATGGTTGCGAGGTACGTGCACGGTTCATTTTCACAGCTGCCGCGGGACGAGTACTAACGTAGTGGTTAAAATGATAGGGAGGAGGCGAGTCTGGGCTTTGGGCTCCCAGATCCAATGGTCACCAGGAGCAACCCGACAGTGGGGGGTGGCGTGGATCGGAATTTTCACGATCGTTTCCAATTCTTTCAAGCGACAGGCTTACTGTCTATGGGCAGTGTGATTTCATTGAGCTTTCGCTTTGACAAGTTTACCGTGAAGCAAATTCCAGTTACCAAGTTTAGTGAGATGCATTGGCGCCGCATGTTGCCGTGGATCACGGAGAGCGTCGCCGGACAGCTTCACCGTCATTTTCTCCACTCAAGTACCTAAGCGTTCTCCGACGGACGAAACCTACCTCAAGCAATCGATTCGATAATTCGGATCGCGTCATCGAGCGTCTTGTCGTCCTTGCAGAACGCCAAGCGCACGAGACCCGTGGACAGCAAGTGCTCGGCTTTGGTGAAGAATGGGGACGTCGGAATCACGGCCAGCTTTTTCTGCTTGCACAACTTGTACGCAAACTGATAGTCTGGAAACTCCTGCTCAAGTCGACGCCAACAAACGCATTAGCGAAAGTTAAATTAACCATCCAAGATGTCGCCAGAACGCACGGGCTTTGGAAGGTCGTTGGTCGGCTGAGTGTGCGCAAATTCCTGGAAGATGGGCAAGTGCGTCACGTTGCAGCAGACGAAGTAGCCACCCTCGGGCACGATCGGCTTCCAGTTCGCCGCGTCGAGCGCACCCACGATACGGTCACGCTTGCGCACGAGCGTCTCCTTGAGCTCGTCCAAGTAGCCATTTGTCTGCATTTGCTGAAAGCACGATGCCATGGCGACTTCAAACGGCGTGGCACCACAGAAAGGGACTGTGCTGTGGGCTTTGGTGATGGCGCCCGTCAAGTGCGCCGGCGCGATCGCATAGCCTACGCGCCAGCCCGTGCACGAAAAGGTTTTGCCTGCCGAGAAGAGCGAGACTGTGCGGTCGAACATTCCGGGGTACGCGGCGATACGCTCGTGGTGGAGACCGTCGTAGCACATGAATTCGTACACTTCGTCCGAGAGTACAAGCACCTGTGGGTGCCTCTCCAGCACGCGGCATATCCCCTCCAGTTCCTCACGCGAGAATACTTTGCCGGTCGGGTTGTGTGGCGTGTTGAGCACGATCATCTTGGTGTCGGATGTGATTGACGCCTCGAGCTTGGCAAGGTCAATGCGGAAATCGCTCGACGAGAACGTGGTGGTCCCGGGGGTCGCTTCGCTGCTCTGGAAGGCGTCGCGTTTGTCCTCA
The DNA here is from genome assembly GCA_023335925.1 of Pythium phragmitis. Lineage (NCBI taxonomy): Eukaryota > Oomycota > Peronosporomycetes > Pythiales > Pythiaceae > Pythium > Pythium phragmitis. The sequence continues at coordinate 75,064 of JAADVZ010000019.1, read as the reverse complement.
GCAAATTCAAACGGGATACCGACCGTCTTGATGCCATGCAGCGTCGAGACGGTCTTGTAGGCATCGAAGTACGGCTCAAAGATGAGCACCTCGTCGCCCTGCGTCGAGAGGGGAGATGAATGCATCATTAGTCTGTACTCTGCGTAACCCCACCCATGTACAATAGAAACACAATATTGCAGTTAACGCACCGGCTCTACCAGCGCCGCCATGATTGACGCGATCCCCTCCTGCGCGCCGTTAAACGTCACGATCTCGCTGAGCGGATTGATCTCGCGCGCGAGCAGCGGTGAGTAGAGCTCAGCGAGCACTTTGACATAGTCGGGTTGGCCGCCCGGTCGCGTGTACTGGTTGTAGTTGCCGCGGATGGCCTCCACGGCCGCCTCCTTCACAAAACTGCGGCCATCAAAAAAGTCAAGTGAGCTTTCTCACAACGACCTAGGAGCTACGAGTTTGCTCACTCGGGGGTGTGGAAGGACGGGAAGCCTTGGCCCAGGTTCACTGCGCCATGCTGGGCTGCGAGCATCGAGATTTCGGCGAAGACGTTGTTGCCGATGCCCTGCACGCGGGTGCTGATGGTGCGGGCGCCATGGGCCGCCAGGCGCTGCGCAGCGCGGGTTGCGACCTTGGTGAGCGTCATCCTCGGCTGGTGACCACACAGACTTGATGTCACTGAAACAAGGCGTCATTATTGAAATGTCAGCTTTGCTATGTACTATATTAACATATACTATGATATATTACTTCAAAGAAAAATACGGTTATCTTCTGAGTAGGTTCCTAAATTATCAGAACTAGACTTTTGGAAATCTGTCTACAGGCGAAGTGGCTGCACTGTACGCAGACTTGGATCTGGCTACTCACTCGATGCGCACGAAACGCCGCGAGTCGCGGCCCGCCAGATCTCCAGTTCGCACGTGCTGAACTCTTACGATTATGTGTGTTCAGTGACTCGGCGGCATGATCCATCGCGTGGCTATCGATTCCGTTCCATTGATACATATCTCTGCTTGCTTGTGTGACGCCGTATGCCGTGAGACCACTGAGTTTTGACTGTCACAGGACTCAATGAATCCGGAAATTTGAGAATTTAGTTCTTGGGGAAGGGAAAGGAGGAACCTTGATGCTCCTCTGCGCGAGGATACCTCCCACTCTGCCCACTCTGTCTGAACTAGACTTTGGTGGGAGATATTAGCGTGATGGCGCATTCACCCTCGGTTTCGATTTGGCACAGAGGGGTCCTGGAGCGTGGCACGGTGCCACGCTCCTGGGTGTCTGCGCGACGAGACTCGAAATCCATGGAACTTTCAAGGATCCATCAGTCCACGCGTGAGAGACGAAACCATTCGTTTTTTTTCGAAAAACAAGAAACAAAGTCTGCCATCAGAACTCATGATGAGACACTTCGATTTCTGACGCAGCAGATTGCTCACCAGTGGGTACGGCTTTTCGAATCTACTACATTAGGTGCTAAAGCATGCGCGAACACTCAAGATGAAGTGGCGGTTTTTCGTTGGATGTCGTGATGCCACTGGCATCACACCACCAAGCAACCGCCCCAAGATGTCGTGATGCCATGGCAAGTAGGATGGGTGAAGACGAATGAACTCGTACATAGACAGGCTACTTGCAGACGACGTAATTCAGTGCATTGCGGCGACGTCATCCCACATCCAGCGCCAACGCAATGCTCCGGACGCGTGAAGAGGGAAAATGAGGCGGAGGAGGGAATGTAGATCTGTTTTAACTTAGATGGGACAGCTTCTGTATGCTGGAGCTTTTCTTTTCTTACTGTCTGCTTTGCTTGGATGGCGGGTTGCTCGAGTCGGCGTCCTGGGTACTTTCTTCTCGCGGCCGCTTCGTATTGCCGGCAGCCGCAGTGGCCTTTTCCTCCTCGGGGTCGTCCTGGATGGCCACCGTCACGAGGGGCGCAATCACCAGCCCTTCGTACCGCAGCACGAGGTACCGCAGATCGTTACTCCAGTGCTCGAGGCTCTCGATGGGGCACTGGCCCACGCAGCCCGTCCACTGGATCATGCAGCCCGCGGCGTCGCTGCCCAGCTGCTGCGGACTGATGCGGCACCACACGACGCCACGCGTCCACGTATCGTGTGTGCCCACATAGTTTTGGATGTTGAGTCCCTCGAGGCTCTGCAGTAGCACGAGGTAGCTATCGCCGCGCTGGACGCGGCAGAGAATGTCCACGGACCGCGAGATTTCTTTCGTGACGGGGTGGTAGATCGCACGGTAGATGACGACCGTGTTGAGGTCAACGACCTGAAGCAGCCGCGTCTTGATGACGACGCCGGCGCCAAAGAACCGAGAGAAGAAATGCTTGGTGGCCATCGAGTACCCCGTGCGTTCAAAGACCTGGGCCGCCAGTGCGTCGGGAAACTCCTTGCGGAAGCGGAAGCTGATGGTCTTGTGCTCGACGCGGCACTGCTGCGACCAGCCGCCAAGGATCTGGCCGTCGTCCAGAAAGGCCTCGTCCGGACAGAAGCCATCAATGTACCGCAGCGTCTGCTGCATGATGCCGCTCGACTCGTGCGCGTGGAGCGGCTTGTAGTACTGCGACAGCGTCTCCATCTCTTCTTCGAGAAACACGTCCATGTCGTGGCTATCGAGGTCGACGCCGCTCGCGACGCACTGCTGCAGCAGCGACGACCGCTCGCGCTCGAGCGCCTCAGCCTCGGTCTTGAGCGTGTGGAGTTGGATTTGTTTCTCCATTTGGAACGCGAGTTTCTTTTCTTCTTCCATCCGTTCCTTCTTGCGCACAATGAAGCGACGCTGGACTTCGCGGTGCTTGGCGCGGGACGTGTCGTTGTACTTGCGTCGCCGCTTGGGCTTGGTGGGCGCCGCCACCGACGTCGACGACGGCGTCTGGCTGCCTTCGGACGACTCGGCGGCCGACAGGACGTCGTAGGACGGCGCCGGGCTAGCGAGCCGCTCAAAGGCGTCGTCCACAAAGGGCACGCTCGCGGCGATGGCCGACGCGGCGGCCTCGATGACGGGTTCCGACGGCACGAAGGACAGCGGCGGCGCGAGGATGCCGCCGGACCGCAGCGCCGCCGAAGGCGAGAGCAGTCCCGAGTGCATGGGCGGTCGCGTCGACCGGGCGCTGCCACCAAGGGGCAGGAGCGGGTTCTGCGAGCCGAGCCCCGAGAAGAGCACCGTGTCCATGAGTTCCTGGTCAAACGCCGACCAATAGGGCGATGTGAGGGGGGCCACGGGCGGTGCCACGGGAGCGGACGGCGGTACCACGGCTGTGGGCCGCGCGCGCGTTGCAGCAGCCGAGGACGGCAGTGGCACAGGCGCAGTGCTGTCCATGGTGATGGAGGAGAAGCGGGAGGCAGACGAACGAACGAGTGCTGCGCGTGGTCCAGCAAGTGGAAGAGTGTGTCTCTGGATCCGCCCGCGCGGGTGTCCTGATGCCCTCTGGATTCTGGAGCCTGTGTTTGTCCCCTTTCGTCCAGAGTGTGTGCTGGTCGTTCCTGGTCCAGAGAATTGAGTGAGCGTTGCCGGAGCTGACTGTACTGCTGTAGATTCCAACAGACTCTGGATTGAGAGGCTGGAACTTGCTGGACAAAACATTCACAAGCAAAGCCTCGGTACATTGGAGTGGGACTCGGAGAAGAAAAAGAGAACAAAAACATGCCGGATAAGGACCATACAGTTTTCAAGTATGACGGGTTGACTGCGTGTGCGTGGGGGCGGGATGGCTCGGCTATGTGCTTTGGCCGCCAAGTGGATGTTGTGAGGCCATGGCGTCACGCCAACAACCATCACTTCAAGGGTCCGAAAAAAAAGCGCAGCCAAGTGGGGCGTTTCACTTTTTTACGTTTATCTTGTTGCCTTTGTTTTGAGTTTCGTTGTTCCCACAGAAAGCGCAAAGAAACTCAACGGATGCAACCTTCGGCTTTTGACTGCATACACCGTTCAGTGCAGACTGTGCAGATACACTGTACGTAGCGATCCAAGGAACTGTTTCTATTACAGGAGAGTCTCCTCTCTGAGAACAGGTCTCAGAGCGTGAATCTTCGGCCTCCACTTTTTTCATTCATGGGGTTTCTCGAACCGTGGAACGTGTATCCTCGCGGAGAAGGCCGCCACGCTTTGGTGCATCAGGAGAGTCGCGCAGCTCATCCGGTGGTTTCACTCGCTCTGTTTGGATTCAGGGTGGCATGAAGCGCTGCGGTTCGCTGCGGTTCTCGGAAAGCCGCAGGCTGCGGCTTTCCGAGAATCTGATACTGCCCCTCAAGCATGAAACTACTGTACACTGTACTTATACACATCCTCTCGTGAAAAGCCTGTGCGTGAGAGTTTCCAATGCAAACTCACGCGCAGGTTTTTCACAAGAGGAAGCCACTATAGTGGATCTCCAGCCATGGCTGCTCCAGGCAGCGGACTGGAGACCACCGTGAGTATACATATATATATATGTGGGTTGTTAGGACCAGATTTGGGATAGACTCGTAGTGGTTAATTCTAAATCCCAAACTCCAAAACTCCAAAGCCATTGCAGTGTGATACTGTAGTTGTGCGGTGCATCCATCGACGTGGTGACTGCGCAGTCACGAGGCAGTTGCTTCCCATCGCATCAGCTGATGATTGATCAGCATCGTCATTTTCAACAACAGAAACTATTTTCGCCCCTCCATCCTAGTATATTGATTTAGAGATATATCCATTTGAAAGATTCCCTTATCAAGGACCAACAGCGATCTCATCAGAAGATCCGTGAATGAATGAGGGGTGGCCAAGAGCCAATGGCTTGGCTCTGGAAAGGAGTCGGAAACCAAACTTCGACGAACACACGATGGCTCCCAGCGACCCAAATCGATTCATGCTGATTGGGATGCTGGATTACGCTTGCATCACTGCGTCCGCGATCGGCGTGTCTCGCATCGCCACGCACGTGGCTCTTGTTTACTTTCACTCTGGATTCGTCAGAGGAGTCGGGCTCCGAATTCGTTCAGTCACTACTAAGTGCATTTGGAGCCCGACGGAGGGAGTTTGTCTTCCAGCAACCAACAGGCTTCTTTTCTTTTCTCTACGATACAATACAATGCAGCTGGTGGATGGTGATAGATCTATCATGAATCTGCAGTGTAGTGTGGTCCATGCAATCCATGAAAGCAAACAAGATGGGCGTCCGACAATCATCCTCTTTACATCAGTGCATTGAACAGTTGGCTCCCCATGGCGGACACATCTCAAGTCAGTTATTAATCATGGTGATGCGTGGCACGGGAATTCTCGAAGTGATCTTGGGTGGCGAAATGCAACACACAATGCTGTGTGTTCCGGCCTGGCCTAGTATCCATTGCCGCGCCCTAAGCCTCCAGGAGAGAGGACGGATGGGCAGTGTACAGTGCAGTACCGGTATTGTTCTCAGTCCGAGTTGTAAAGGTACTGTACGCTTCCGTCTACTTGGATGTCCACTCAATTCGGATTGGAGACTCTCACTTTCACATGGGTCAGTAGGTTCATCGTCTACTGTAGACTCAGGCTGAGTCTCAGCTGCCAGCATCCTCGTCCGGAGAAACGAAGAAGTGATCTGCACAAGTTGAAGTGCTACGTGAGACTCCTTTCCCCTTCGAAGTCGGACTGCGTTCGGGTACTGTATGTACTGTAGAAGGATGGATGTGCAGACTTCGAAGTAAATACTATAGTCAGCAAAGACGCAAAGAAGCCAGTCAGCTGCAGCGCGCCGCATGCACCGGTACACTGTAAGCCTTACCTTACAGTGTAAGGTAAGCTCCCACAGTGCGTGAGAGAGCGAAGTGTCTTGCTCGTCTGTACTGTATAACATGATAACTGAGACCGACATCAGTTAATGAAACCAGCGACCTTTCGTGCTCGCGGCTCCTCAACTCTGGATCGTCCCGATCCAATCCGGTGCCGTCGACCATGATCACTGTTCACCTGCTCCGATTGTCACTGCTGCTGCTGGGCGTGGCTGGTCCTCGACGCTGTCGGGCCGATGCGGTGCGTGGACCCCACGACGTACTTTTTCGTCCGCCCTAAGTCTCATGTGATCTCTGCTAAGTGCCTCAGCGGTCGTCCGTGGTCTATTTCCGCAAGCGCTTGCTCGGCAACATATTTTCGCTCGACAACCGCAGCGATCCGCCCACAGAAGCGGAGCTCGAGGGCACAGCCGACGCAGCACGACTCGTGGCGCTCGCGCTTTCGCCCTCTCGGCTCTACTGGAGCGACCACCGATCGATCCGCAGTGCGCGTGCCACAGATGGTGGCGACGCTCAGACAGAGTTCTCGACACTCGTGCGTGTGCGTTGGACCGGCGTCAACTTTGGTGACACAACCGCCGATCTGCTCGAACTCTGGGTGCGCGGCACGCGCTGCGTGAGCGTCGCAAGCTGGTCGCCGACGCAGGTCGAGTGTCTCGTGACCACGACCGGCGACCCCACAGAAGACGACTGTGTTATCCGCACGCGCAGTGGTGACATGCGCGGCGTCGCAAGGAATCGTTTCGAGGAGATGCGAGCGAGCGGCGTGGCATCGCCCATTGTCGCGAGCCTTTCGATCGAGTCATCCCGAGTCGCACCACAGGCGCTCGCCATTGGCGGGAACGACGCACTCTTCTGGGCAAACGCCTTGGACGGGGTAATTTACCGGAGCAGTCTGCGCGACACGGCGATCGACGTCGTCCAGCGAAACGTCTGGGACGTCAAGGGCATGACCCTCTTGCGGTGGCCGGCATCGTTGCTGCCCGACGCGCCGCTGGAGCTGCTGTACTCGCTTGAGGGCAAAGGGATCGTGCAGCGCACACGTGTTGACGGGAGTAGCGCCATGCAACCCACACCGCAAACTATCTTGAGCGGACTCCGCTCGCCGCGCGGGTTGGCGGTGGACCCGCAGCAGCAGTATCTGTACTTCACCGAGAAGACCGGCCGGATCTACCGAACGCCAATTGTTTTCGAACGTGGGCTCTTGCCCGAGCCGCAGCTTATTGTGACCTTGTCGTCGCTCACCCGGCTCGACGGCCTCGCGATCGACGACACGTTCGTCTACTGGTGCGAAACAAACGCCAACGTCGTGGCGCGCGCGCCGCTCGACTCGTTTGAGCGCCAGGTGCTCGTCGGTGGCTCGGCCAACTCGGCCCTGAGGTAAGGAGCAGGTCGAACTGCTGGGATGTACTGTGTGCGAGAAGACTGACGCTGGCCGTCTCCTTCATAGCTGGCCACGGGGCGTCGCGCTGAAATCCTCGAACGGCGCGAGCAACGCTGCCAACGACGATTTCTACTTCGTCGAGTACACCGGCCGGGTCGTCAAGGGCCGGGCAAGCGTGCTCGTCAATGAACTGCGCGTGTCGGCGATGAAGTATCTCGATCAGCAGATCCAGCAGCGCGAGTCTCAGATGTGGTTTTATGCCTTGGAGTGATGAGCGAATGGAGATCAAAGCACTCGGCTAATTTCTTTCGCTGATTTCCCCCACGCTGCCACCTGCCATCTCCCGAAGCGAGTGGTGCGGATCACAATTTATTGCAGGGATTTACTTGGACGATGCTTCGTCATAAATAGTTTGCAGCGTGACGAGCGTCGGGGAAATTGTGAGCGAGTCAGCGGCGGTCGCTGTCGTCGCTGCGTTGAAGTACAGGACCTCCTTGTACATGCGCTTGTACGCGTCGATCATCGCGAGAGACTTGCTGTCGTCTTTCGCATTGGCTTGGGTTGCTCGCTTTCCAGCCCCACTGCTCGTGACCGACGCAGTCGCACTCAAGCGGACGAGCTGATAAATCACACTTTGAATCTTGGTCATGATGGTACGGGCGAGTGCTTGCATCTGGGATTCTGCCGTCTGGAAGGCATGAACCGTGTTGAGGAGCACGAGAAGCGCGTGGTCCAGGTCGTCGACACGACCACCCAAAGCGTACAGATCGGCGAGTTCCTGGTGGATCAGAACGAACGTCGCACCGAGTTCCATTCGGCCGAAATACTCGAGGGCCTTTTCGTAGTGACGTCGAGCAATCTCCATCCGGTTCTTTAGACTGGAGCTTTGCTTTTGCGGCACTGAGACATCTCGCGCAGCGGACTTTTGATTGCTGGCCTCTTGTGAGATTTGTCTAGCGTGGAAGCTTGCGATCTGGTAATGCGTTGCCGCAGTTTGCTTGATGTCACCAATTTCGGTGTACAGAGCCAGCGCCTTGCTAAATTTCTTGAGCGCGACGGAGTCTCGAGACTCTTGCTGCGAGTCGGGTGTATTCGCTAGTGCAACGCCCCACACTAGATAAGTGAGCGCCAACTCACCAGTGACCTTGCGGTGGAGCGTCGCATCCGCATCTAGCTTATGATGCTTGAGAAGTGAGGCTGCGTCCAGACACAGGTGCACGGCCCGCTCGTAGTGTTGCTGTTGCTGCTTGAAATCGGATGCCTCTTTCTGTGCAAGGATCTTGTGGAGATGTGCGAGATTTGCCGATAGCAGCGCAACGTTGACGCTGTCTTCAATGTCACTAAACACTTGGCATCCTCGCTCGAACCACCGAAATGCAGCGGCGTGGTCAAGCGTTGTCGACAAAAAGTACTTGCCTAGTTCGTTGCAGGCGTTGCCCAGTTTCTTCATCAGGCGACTATGGAACCAGTTCAAAACAGTCAGATCATAAGTGGGTACAGAGGATGCAATCATGCCACCTACAAGTAGAGTTCCGAGTCCACCGCCGGGAAGAGCGCTCTCAAATACGCCAAGAACGCGATTTGTCGAAGTAGCAAAAGATGCGACGACCCATCGACTCCTTCTGCAACAGAAACTTCCCCACTAACACGCCGGTACAACTCCAGTAGTTCGCTGACCACGTTCGTTTCAGAGGGTTGCTTGCTCGCTGCGTCCCCGATGACTTCCAATACGAAGCAACGCAGTTCAAACCCGGTAGTGCAGACACGAGCTTCGGGTCCTTGAGCTACTCCGCCGAACAAAGGATCGTCTTTCTGTCGTACACCGTCGAAATCGATTGCGCGCAGTAGCTGATCGATCTCACCCATTCCGTCGTCTATTTGGCATGAAAGTGTCATCGAGCAAATTGGTATCGTCACACGAGGTACGTACTGCAACGCCTCTCGAATGTGCGGGATGGAGCTTTCCCAATCGCTATCCTGGATTCGAATGCGGGCGAGTTGCAAGCTAATCGAGCCGCACTTCATCTGAAGACGCTCGAGTTCTTCCTTCATGAACGCGTCCATCTCGCTCTTGTCGTCATGCGCTTGTTCGCCAGGAGTCCCAACAGCGTCTTCTCTTGCTACCGCTACGTCGTCTTCCGCTGTTGGCAACGCGCCCGAGTCACTTTCTGCTCGTATGCACTCCTCAAACAGCTCAATACTCTCTCTCAGGTATGTATTGGCTTGGATGAGCGCGTCAGCCTTTGCAGAAGTCTTCGACTTGCGGTCACCATCCGCCGGAGAGTACTCCTCATCTTCATAATCTCCTTCGCGCAGGTACGTGTCGGCAAGTTGCTCAGCGACTGACGAGCGAATCGAGCTATGCGCTGCACCACCCGCAGCCGCGATCTCCTTTAGAAGGTTCACACACGTTCTGAGCAAATCACGTTGGCGTAGTCGAAGCTGCTTCTGAATGCGCGGCGTGTCGACAGTGAGCGAATACATCATGCGGGACGCGCGTGATGCAAAGCGGTAGCAAAGCATCGCCATCATGTACTTCCACTTGAGCTGCTTGCCTTGAGAAAGCACGTTCACGTCGTACAAACGCAGCGCGTTCTCACCTTGCCGCCGATGCAGCCAGTAGGTGCCATTGGGTCGTGTGCAATTGTTCTTCAAAAACTTGAGCAGCATCGCCGCGTTCAAACTCACTTCTTGCACATCAAACAATGGCCGTTTCGCGTCGCCCGACATGTACGGGATCTGGCGCGTCTCCACTAGCTTATACCCGCGCACGACGCCCTTGGAATGCATGCAGATAGCAAGTTCCGGGATGTTTGCGATCACGTTGTCCAAATAATAGTCTAGCACCGTTGCGAGTGAGAGTTCCTTGTCCATGTCGTGGAGACGCAGCGACACAGCGGGATGTTCAGGATTGCTAAACAGCATCACGTCGCTGCCCAGCACCATCTTGAGGTCATTAAACTTCCACTTGAGTACGCGTTCGAAAGCAGGATTCCGATCCGACGGGCTTCTCGACGCCGACGTGGACGACGGTGCATGGCGATTCGTACTATCCGTCTTAAAGGAAAACGACGCAGGCGATGGTGACGATGACGACGCCGCCGTGCTGGATACAGTCTCCGCTGCCTTGCGTCCGTGTTTGTTTGCTTTCCCACGACGACCATGAGACTTTGCTTTGCTGGCAATCTCCGAAGGTGGCAGATGCCGGTCGTTACTCGCCCCGCCACTTTCTTCCTCCCCACCCAGCAGTCGGTCGGCGACGGTACTTTGGTAGATGAACTTCTCGTAGAGGATCTTTTGAGTGTCTTCTTCTTCTCGTTCCTTCTCGTGCTCGATGGATTTCGGCTGCGTATGGACGGCTGAGGCATTCGCAGACTGCGGGTACTGATCATCGTCGTCCGCAAATCCGGGAGGCAGATCCACGTCATCGATGCCTCCGTCGACCACGAGTGTGCTTCCGACACGATGGACCGCCAGCGAAACGGGTCCGTGCGAGTACGGCAACTTGAACAGCTTTTTGATGTTTTCCGCAGGGCCGAGAAAGTCGACGACGTCGTCGTCAGAACCAGAGGCCAGCTCGACTCGGCTGCCACGCAACCGCACCGACAGCTGAGGCTCTTGTGGGCGCGTGACGATGTCGCCGAGTCTCATGGCCTCCATGAAGTTCTGGGACATAGCGTCTCCGCTGTGGAACGGGTTGCCAAACGCGGCGCGGCTGTTGGACGGGCTGCTGCTGCCCGATGAACGCGGGTTCGTCTGTGCGGGAAGCGTCGTCTGGTGAAGATTCGTGTCCATCTGAAGCTTCTGGAACGGCACGATCGCGGCCGACATGGATGTAGCGCTGTGCGGGATAAGCGCGCGGCTCTCGCCCACCAGCACCAGCGGAAAGTCCACTGTCTGCGTCACATCGGCAGCAGATGCAGGGGGCGTGACGGATTCTGCGTGAGTTGACAGAGACTGTGGCCCGGGCGGCGCATCCAATGCTGAAGATGGTGAGGCCGACGCAGAACGAGACGCTGACGAAGGCGAGAGGAGGCGAGCTATGCCTTCCGTGAGCGCAACGCGCACACGCGGCTCGCCGTCGGAGACCTCCTCGACCCACACAGACATGCCGTCGGAGCCCGTGGGGGAGAGACAGGGTGAAGGGGGCAGCGCATATGAGCGCAGCGGCGCGTCGTCAGCGAGAGGCGACGCCATGGGGTTTCCTTGAGGTGGGCAAATTGCCGCCAAACGCAGCCAAAGGCAACAAGAGTGATGGTCATAACCGAATCGTTTTCGTAATATCTGAAAGAAGATTCTAGATAGTGGTGTGGACCACTAAACATGTAGCCATGTTGTATAATTTGGGTACATTTGGAGTGTTTCTCATCAACTCTGGTCGTGATGGCAGACAACTCGGACACGAGTTTCTCTTTCTTCTAATCGTCGTCGGCGTACAGAGACGACTTGGACAGTAGCACGGGCATCTGGAATGGCTGGCCCACGGCGATCTTGGCTTCGATCTCCATCGCTTCCACGCGGAGTTGGAGCCACCTGAAAAGCACAGGACAAGAAAAGTGAGTGTGAGAAAACTAGCCCCAAGAAACCCAAGGGGAGCTGAGAAACATACTCTTTCACAGCCGGTGCCGTGTACGGCATGAGGCCTTCAGGAATCGCTTCCCCGACATCGTGCTTGCCAGCAAGTGACTGAAGCTTGTCGCTGACATCCGCAGCATCCCATTGCGATTGCTCCTCCTTCCTCTCAGCGGTCTCGGCCGTCGCATTTTGACTGAGCACTTCGATCCACTCGCGCTGGTCTTCGAACGAAGGCGCGCACAAGACGAACTTTTGGTATCCGCTATCGATCGAGAAGCAGTTGAACAGGATCACGCGAGTGCCTTGAGATTGGTCGAGTTGGTTCGGCAGTTCCGAGACTGTGCTTCCAATCACGTTAATTTCTCGCTTGTTCGGACCGTTCTCAGTGTCGGCGTATGCGAGTTTGTTGTTCTGCAAGGAGAAGAACTTTTGCTTCCACGTGTTCTTGTAGATGAACCCCTGTTTGAGCAGCACGCCCTTTTTCTTCCACGTTGCCTTGAGCGAGAGAGGCTGCTTGGCTTTCAAAGGGTTGCCTTGCATCGTTTGGCGGTCGATGTAGATCTTCGCCCCGGCATAAATTGATTCGAGGATCCGGTTGAACTGGAGCTGCAAGTTCGGATCCATCTTCGGCTGCGGTTGGAGTGTGCCCTTGAAATCCTCGGAAATACTCCTTGTTTTCCTGTCACCAAATCCACCGAAGCTTCCATCAATACTTTTGCGCTCACCCAGCCCCGAAACAGACGTGGGTGTGCTATTGCCACTGCCATGACTGCGGTTGCTGGGAGATGAAATCGTGAGCGACAATCCAGTGCCTCCGGAAGCACGTGGCGAAGGGGCGGGCGACGATCGGGGCGACGAACGAGGAGATACCAACGAGGTGCCTCCCAGACGCTTCTGAACAGACTCGATCAAGTTGCTAGCACTGTACGAGCGTGTTCGCTTGGCATTGTCGGTCTGGTCCTCGCCGCCAAGCGAGTGATTGAAATCAGCGGCAACGGCATCAATTTGTCGTCGGCTGTGCGGCGGCGTATTGACGAAGAATGCTCCCTTTTGCGTCCAACCGTGGGGCTTCATCGCGCGGAACGCAATCAACGTGTGGAAGAAATGCCGCACTTCACGATGCCAATGCAGAAACAGCCGCGTAAATGTCTGCACAAGCTCGTATCGCAGTTTGTCGGCATGACGCTCGGGGAAACAATCCCAGCAGTTGTACAAAAACTCGAGTGTCGTAAGCACGACCTGCGTGTGCTCCGACGACAACAGGATTCGCAGCGCGGCGCACAGAAAGCGAAAGTCAAACGACGGCGGCAGCAACGACACATCGTCTCCAGCCGGAATCGAGTACTGGTCGTCCTGGTGGAAATTCCATCGGTCGTTGTTCTCGAGATGCGACAAGCGGTACGACCCGAGTCGCACACGCCAGCTTCGGATCATATACATCCACACGCCAAGCAGCTCGACGGCGCCAATGACGGCCGTGACATCGTGCACGCTCGTACTGCTCAGTAGAAACTTCGTCATGGGGTTGATGAGACTCGGATTCGAGAGCATTGTACACGACAGCTTGTACAGTGTGGGAGGAAGCCATCCCGACTTCTGTGTTTTGAGCTCCAAGAAGAAGACCTTGAGCACTTGGGTATAGCCCGGCAAATGGGCCCACCCGATCTTCTGGTTGAGCACGGCAAGCGTGTCGAGAACGTACCAGAGCCACTGGTCCAGAAGAAGGATATTTAGCGTGTTGGCCTCACCATTGAGTCGCCGAAACCGCGCCTTCCACGCCTCGCTCGTCACTTCATACTTGTCTTCTGCTTCTTCCTCCTGCGACTTGAGCGCCTTCTCACCGTACTCGTCAAATATAGCCTTGTGGAATCGTCTCCAGTCGAGGTGCGCCTCCAGCCCATCCATTGCAAATAGGTCAGCGTCGACATGAAGCTCGAATTCCGCCGCGAGCTCGGTAATGGGCTCCGTATAGGCTTCCGCCCACAGCTGGTATAACTCTACACCAAAGCTTGGCAAGCGGAAGCAGAGCACCGACAGCATACGGGCGACGAAAAACATCAGGTTGTTGTTCATCACACCGCGTACGGACACGGTTTGGAGCACGCAGTACTTGGTCTCGACTAGCATAGCGCGCAGCTTCAACCCGAACTCGACGTCCCGTTTCGTGACCTTGTGCGTGTGCTTAAAACCAAGTGTACTGGTGAGCACAGTGGAATCAAACCCGAGCAACGGCAGGTCGCTGAGTTCGGCACGCTTCACAAGGTAGAAGAGTAGCTCATAGAAAACGTTTCGCAGCGTGTAGTGGCGCACACGGATGTTCTCGAGCAAAAATTGCCAGAGGCGAAGCAGGATACTCTTGGTTTCATCGAGCGCTTCTGCCGATACATACACCCACGAGAGCATTGAGGCTTTGTGGGAGATCTGGAGCATTTTCAAAATCTTGGTGGCCTTGCGCACCTTCGCTTCTTTGTCGTCCTTTTGGCGCACTGCCATCAACTCGACCAGGTCTTGCATCTTTTCGAGCACACGCTGAGCTTCGATTGGAATGATGACTTTTCGAGTTGATTTCTTTGTCGACGGCGCACCGACAATCACGGAACTGGACGACGAGATTCCGTTCTCGCTAATAACACCGCAGCGAAGCTGCCGCACGTCTGGAATTCGCTTGAAAAGGATCGTGCCGTACACGACACCAACTTGGTGGCCCTTCAACGTGAGTGGTTGCTCGAAGCGACTCGTGACGAACTGTTCAAGAAATCCCATCCCATTCGAGCCACCCGTGTCGGCGTCGAGCTTTTTCTTCATGCGCTCTTGGAGAGCATCTTCAAAGCTTTTCTCCAGCGACAGCCACGTCTGACCAAACAGAATGGTGTTGCGCACTTCCTTGTCAAACGTCGCATCCACATCGGCTTCCTTCTTGAATTTTTCGTACAGCGCCAAAAATCCACCATCCGGATCACTCGCGATTTGTCCACGACCAGCATACATTTGCCGCACCTCCAATGTGAGTGTGGCCGACATGAGTTCATCAAAGGTGCTGTAGCGCGTGATTGCCGGTAGATTGTCATTTGCTGTGGACCATGCAACGTTGACGGGATCTTCGGCCAACAGCGGATCCCCGACTGCGTCATCATTCGAATCTGTGCTCGAGGGAGGCAACTGGGTATGCGACCGCGTCACACGCGACGACAACACGGCCAACCGCGCGAGTGACTGGAAACTGACTTCATTGATGTCGCCCATAGCGCGTTTCTCGGCGTGCTTGAGCGTATTGCCCATGTAGAACGTCTCGTTCGTGCCGATCGTACACTTGTAACTCACGGCAAACTTCTTGAGCGGCAGCGACGCGTCTTCCTGGAAATCGTGGCCTTCGGGGCGGTCCAGTTCGTTCGCAATCGCAGGCATCATGACGCCGACATCGCTCACCGATATGTTCCACTCGCTGCACTGCTCCATGTAGCAGTTGAACACGATGCGGCCATTGTCACAGCCTGACAAGTGGTGGTCGTGGTGAACCGGACCGGTAGCGACCGACAAGAGATCGACTTTGGCCGAGCCAATAAGCGTCTTGGAGTGGAATCGTCGAATCGTGAACACTTTGATGACGAGGTTTTTCTTGGGCAGTTGCGCCAGTAGCGTCTTGTACTCGAACGCAATCAGCAGACCTTTGTAGTTGGGGTTCAAATCGCCCTTGATCACAGGCGTCGCGTACGGCGCCTTTTCATCTGGATCGTCCCAGTAGAATTCGACAAACGGATCGCTCTTGCCGCTCATCTTGCGGCCCTGGAGGTTGCGACATTGGATACCGGAGATGCGCACGCGGAAGAGACACTCGGTGTCGGTGCGTCGCTCGACCGGCTCGAAGACGGTGTGGAGAAACTTGGGGCTCATGCGGCGTGGCGACACGGAGAAGCCAAACTGCTCACCGAATTCGCGGGTCGCGGCCGAGAGCGCGTTGAGCGTGTCATAGTGGGTCGTCGACAGCCGAGGCGACGTGCTCGCGCTCGAGGCAGCGGAACTCTCAGTTGCCATTGTCGAAAGTCGCTTGGTGACCTTGGGAATCTTCACAAAATCGCTTCCACGCTTCTGGACGGGAGAAGCCACTGAACCCGCTTTTCTTCGTGGAGAAATCGATGGGTTCCTGGCGAATGGAGAGAGCGTCGTCGTCTTCGGTCAGTCGCTCCACGTGTTGACGGGTGGGGGGCGGCTCGTCCAGCTAGAGGGACAGACTGAGAGGGGGGAGAACGTGCTTCCCCTCAAAGGGATGTCTTCGTCTGTGTCGGTCCACGACCCCCGCCCGCGACCGTGGCATAAAACCCACTATCGCGGATATGTGTCAAGTGGGTGTGCTTTCGTGGCTTCAATTCAAAAATGAATTGAAGACTGCGTGAGGTTTTTCTTTGGCAACAACGTGGTCCACACCGGAAAAGGATCCAAAATGATGGTCTATATACAGATGAGAGTGATGGTCCGAATCTCAACTTCAACTGATCGGAAGTGTTTCGTGATCCCTTGAATGGTGGCTTCGTCTCAGTTACACACTAACAGGACACGGGGATGGTCGCGCCCGGCAGGTGGTTGATGGAGTAGAGACAGCCCTGGAGGAAGAGCCCGCCAAAGTCTGCGAGCATCACGCCGATGGTGTCACCCACAGAGGCCGCGCTGAGCGCAAACTCGACGTACGCCGGCGGCACTTCCTTGCTCAGTAGCGTGTAGGCGTTGACGTACACGCCGCCGCCCAGCAGCCCCGCGCAAAAGCAAAACACGAGCAGCGACCAGTTGTACCAAAAATGGTACGCCGACACGAGCGAGAAGAACACGAGCAGCACGACCTGGAGCGCAGGCATGAGGTAGAGGATCGCGCGGTTGGCCTGGAAGAGCACGCCCGAGGATCGCGAGAGAAAGACGCCGGTCTGGTAGGCCATACCGGCCGACGCATAGAATGCAGAGCGCGCGTCGGCGCTGGTCACGGGGAACCCGATGGTTGACCACACGCCCGTTTGCATGGTGTACTCGGCAAAGTAGACGACTCCGAGCGGGATCATGTACGGTCCGAGTGTGAAGGCGAATCGCAGCTTCTCTTGGAACGTGAGTGCCGCGGCCGAGGGCACTGTATGGCTGGGAGATGTCTTTTTGGGACTAACTCCATCAGTCGAGACCGTTTGGCTGATCGCGACGGCGAGCGCGTCCTCCACAGTGTCAGGAATCGGTGCGTACGTGGCTCGCCCCGGCGCCGGCAGGTGGTGTGTCTCGAGCAGAAACACAAACGTAGCAACGTACAAGGCGGGGAACACGACCGCCGCGAGCACAAGCGTCGCCGTGAAGCTCATGCCGGCCCACAAGTGGAAAATCGCAATCCACGCGTAACCGCCGACGCCTGCGAGCCCCGTGCCGCTGGACCAGCACGTGAGGCAGCGGCGGCTGTCGTAGAACGACGCCATGGCGAGGAATGACGCCTCCATCATCCCGGACTGCAGACCCGAGAAGGCGACACCGAGCAGCTGCAGCGCGAGCGATTGCGTGCCCAGTCCGACGACCAAAAAGCTGACGAGCATCCACACGGCACCGAGGACCGTGCGGTTGCGGTACGAGATGAGGTGGAACCAGTACGGCCCCGTGAGCTTGACGAAAAGCGCTGGGAAGATGTCGAAAAAGTAGACGATTCCGACGCCGCCGGCCGCGATCTCCTGAGCGCCGGCGATCATGATCACGTAGCCGACGTTGTTGATGAAGCCAAGCACCCAAAACGCCGCGAGGTTCCGCAGCTGCTCGCGTCTCACCATGATGCTGGCGACTGTATCTGACGAAGTCATTTTTGACATGAGTGTCATGGATTCTCTGTAATAAAACCCTGCAAATGAGGTTTTATGCCCCTTCATTCGTCCGAGTCCCATGGAATCCAATTGAAAGATCGTCATGAGGAGAAGCAGTCGGCTCGCGTTGCTGGCAGTGGCCGCATGTACGGCGGCCGCGCAGTCCGACGGACTGGACGTGATGCAGCTCGTGTCGGCGGATGGCGCTCTGTCGCGGCCCATGGTCGTGGCTGCCGCGTCGTTTGGAGGAGATCTACCGAAAGCCACCAACATAGCTATTGATGCCGCGGTGCTGCGGCTCGTGGTGGCGCAGATCTCCGAAGACTGCAGCCGATTGGTAATGGCGGACGCTTCTGTGTCGATAAGCTTACCGTCAGCCGTGTTGTTGGACCGCGGCGGGCCGTGCTCGTTCGTACAGAAGGCTACGGCCGTGCAACACGCGGGGGCGGCGCTGCTGATCGTCGGCGACACCGTACAGGGCGCGTACGCGAGTGGCAAGCAAACGGGCCAGCCAATCTACGACTGTACGCTTGGAGGCGCTATTGTCAGTCACAATGCAACGTCTCCGACTGCGTTTCCAGCTGCGCGCGCAGAGGAAGACGGTCTCGCTTCGTGTACGCAGAGCAGTGCGTGCGACACCGCAACGTGTGTCTACACGGGCAAGACTGGTCGTCACGACAAGGGATTCCAAGTGTGTTGCTTTGCCAATACGCTCGTGCGTATGGGCGTGGACGCGCACAGCCAAGCGCTCGCGAGCACCATCACCATTCCGGCTGTGTTTGTCTCCCTGCGTGATGCCAATCTACTCCGACGGCTTGCTGCAGCAGCAGCACACTCGCCGGTGGCTGTGCAAGCCTTTAGCATCCGTGAAAGCCCATGGAACATATCGATGCTGCTCACGTGGCTGCTGGGCGTGAGCGTCGTCATTGGCGGCGCGTACTGCTCGGCGACCGACGAGCGGAGGTTCTCGTACGAGAAAGTCGCCCGGGGGCGAGCGCCTTACCGGGCAGATCACGTGCTGAGCGAGACTCAGTACATCAGCATCGACGAGAACGAGCAACGCCCTCAGCGCACGCCGCCTGCGTCAGACTGGGAAGACGACAGGAGTGACCACGACGACCGAGTGGAGGTCTCGCCGATCCACGCGCTCTACTTTGTGGTCGGCTCGTCGTCGATTCTCGTGCTCTTGTACTACGGCCACCTCGTGCTGCTCATGAACGTTCTGTTCATGGTCGCGACGACGGCGTCGATGATGCAGGTCGTGATCCTGCCCGTGCTCACGTCGTTGGGTCCGCTACGGGCTCTTTCACAGAGCGAGACACAGTACTGGATCCTGCCGCTCGCGAGTCTACTGTTGGCGGCCTCCATCTCGGTCTACTGGTTTCTCCACCGCTTCAACGCCTCGATCTGGCCGCTCCAGGATCTGCTGTGTGTCACGCTGTGCTTTGTCGTGATCGACTCGATCCAATTGCCAAGCCTCAAGGTCGCGACCATTTTGCTGGGTGTGGCGTTTGCGTACGACGTCTTCTTCGTCTACGTCTCACCACTGGTGTTTGGCTCCAGTGTCATGATCGACGTGGCGTCCGGGGCCGACCATATCCAGGCAGCCGCCAGTGCTCACTCAGTGCATGAGAAGCTCCCCATGGTGCTTAGCATCCCTCTTCTCTTTTCGTACTATGGAGGCGACGCGTTGCTGGGCCTCGGGGATCTCATCTTACCGGGACTGCTCGTGTCGTTTTGCATCCGGTACGATTATTGCATGGGGTATCCGTTGTCCCATAACTATTTCCTGGTCGCTGGCACGAGCTACGCCGCCGGATTGCTGCTCGCCAACGTCATGGCCATTGCGCTGCGGGACATTGTGCAGGGCCAACCGGCGCTCATGTATATCGTGCCCCTCATGCTCGGCAGTGTGGCATTGCTTGCATCCAGGAAACATGAGCTACAGGAGTTATGGCGTGGGCCCGACTGCTTGCGGATGAAGCATGCGCTGGCGCTGGCGCTGGCGCTCACGAGCGAGACGCCGCCGCGACGGGAAGAAGTTGAGGCATTTCTCAAGAAGCAATAGACACAATAATCCCAGCGCGGGGAAGGAGACAATACATAACGATGACGGCACTACTGTGTCGAGAATTCTAAAGAAGACGAGAACAGGAAAGAGCCGTCAAGGCTCATTCAGCACCAGCGACAAGCCTGCGTTCGTGTTGCTCGAACAGCCTGCACAACAATAAAAGTGGAATGTCAGTCCCGAGCCTGCACCAAAGCAGGCAGCAACAATCGTACCGATTAAACTCGTCGGCCTCGACGGACAGCATCGATGCGTCCACGACGCTCAGGAATTCGACGGCGCTCCGCAGATTCACAAAGCAGTAACCAGCCCTACAACAAAGAAGCGTCAGTTACTAGCTGTTCGTTGGGTGAGAAGACACACGAGGCTCCCACAGACTTGGACATGAGATCATTTGGGTTGCGGTACGCGGCAATGTACTCGCAGTTGGAGTGGAGTCGTGGGATCTTCGAGTGGAGCACAATGTAGATAAAGACCGGCAGGAAATCGTCTGCGCCGGGACGAGATCCCGAATCGCCCCGCGAGAGGTTCAGCACACTGAAGATGATGCTGCAGCACCTCACGATGCAGTTGATCTTGTCCCCTGGACTGCGGAAGGAATTAATGCGCCGCAGTTCGTCTTCGGCCATGGACCACACGACTTCATTGCGCATACAGGGCTTGATGTCAAGCATGTCGGGCGTGATAAACTACAGTTCATACAAACTGCGAGTCAACACATCCAGGGTCGAGCTATGGGAGCAACAAATTGTGCGGTGCGTACCGAGAGCGTCTTCATGCGACGGAGAAGGCGATCGTCCTCTTCCTTCCACGCGACACACTCGTCCAATTGATTCATCGCCATGTCGTGGAGCTTGTCCATGACGTACTTTTCGACGCCGTCGCGAGCCTTGGCAAGCGTCGCCTCGGACGCGTGGCGCCACAGCGCATGGTTTCCAAGCAGTTCTTCCATGCTCTGGAAAAAGTACATGCAGCGACGACGGAATTCGTGGCGGCCGTAAAAGTCATAGTCGACAAAGTCGCTCGAACGCGGTGGCGTGCCATCTCCACGAGGACCCAAGATGGACGCGAGAAAGAGGCGGATCGTGTCCAGTATATCCCGTGACGCCGGCAGACGCAGTCGCTCGAGAAACTCGGCGTACGTCATTTCGGGGCCATCGCCCTCGGCTGCCTCGTCTTGATTACTGGCCGATTTGGTGGTCGCGCCCGCCTTCTTGGCTTTTGCTTGGTCGATATCGGCAAACAGATTGCGCTGGCTCGCACTCGCACTGCGAGTGCGTTTCTTGTGGGACCCGTCGCTTTTCGAACGGTTGAGCACCAAGCTGCTGCCGTTCTGCTGATCCTTTTCGTCGGCACCACCGGCACCGACTTCTTGCTGATTGTCGGCTTGGTTTTCATCTTGCTCCTGCTCCTCGTCATTGCCATCACCGAGTTGCTCTTCCGTGGCCGCGTCGTCCAGCAGTCCAAAGTCGCTGATGCTCAAGCGACCGGACGCGCGGCGACTGGGCTTGCGCAGGAACCCCGCTGACTTCACGAAGTCCTCGTCGCTGGCTGAGCTCTCGCGGCGCTCGAATGGGCGGCCCGACGAGCTCTTGGACAGTGTCGACGAGCACGAACTCGGTGACGTGTCGTCCGTCGTGCTGCTCGTGTCGTCGTCAAAGAGCGACATGCGGCGGTGGCGAGGCGGTGTGAGAGTCGTGGGACGCTTGGTGGGCAACGGTGCCGACGCTGGTGGCACTGGGATGTGGAGGATGCGGTCGATCGCCTCCGTCAGCACGCCGACAGTCTTGGCGTCTTTGGCTTTCGCGGGTGCAGAACTGGCCCCTCCCACTGATGAAGACGATGGCGCTGTCGCTGGCGCTGGGGCCACCACGACTTCCTTGATCGGTTCAGCAAGACTCATGGACGGCGCGTTTGTCTTTTGTGCAGTCTCTGTCCTTTCCTTCGCTTTCGCATCGGCCTGCTGCTGCTTCTGGAGAACGTCCATGGTCGCGGGGGACGCTACGGCGTAGATCTTGGCGATGGTCTCATCCTGCTGTTCGATCGACTTGAGCAGCAACTGACAGCGCTCACGGAGCGTCGCGATCTCCATGTCCCTCGCCTTGAGTGCGCCCGTGAGATCCGCCACATGGCTACGTAGCTGCTCGTTCTCTGCCCGGAGCTGCTCATATTCGACCCCACTGTTACTGCCGCTCGCAGCACCCACTCGTCGCCGCAGAAACGCCGCTGCGTCGGCCGAAAGCGGCACCGCAAACGCTTCGGTATCATATTCCACGTCGCTGTCCATTGCGCGCGACGCAAAGAGCGGCGAAATGGGCGGCGACGACACTGGTGAGAAGATGGCTTCAGCCGCGTCGTCTCTGCCGCGGCGCAGCATCTGGTTACGCGTATTATCGGATGCCGATCACTTTCTCGACTGAACGATCGCGGCGGTCGCGGCGATGGGCCCTCTCGTGGCGACGCTGTCCCTCGGATAGCGCTGGAGGCGAGAACAGGGGCGACGCCTCGCGATGCTTCTTCTTTCTTCTTGGGGAGCGATGCTTTCGCGAATATAAGCTTCCGGAGGTCGATCACGAGAAGACCACCCGAGATAAATTACCAGTTTCCACCCCAAAGAAAACCGGGACAGGAAGCAGCGCGCGTAAGTTACGGCGAAAATACTAAAGTACTGGGTTGGAGGTGGGGATGGGGGCAACTTCAACGTCTGGTTGTTGTTGTGGTTTTGTGCACCACATGCTGAACCATTGGAAGCAATATTGTTCTATTTATTGGGTTCTGAAGATATTAACTGTGAGAGGTTGCGATCTTTGAAAGGGCGTCTTGACATGCGTGGATATGATAGTCAGAAACTTCCAGCGATTCCCGCTGGAGCGACGCGAGCGAACGGTGCGAGCCGACACGATACACAAGCGTGCGATGCGAGCGAACGAAGTGCTGTGGTATTGCGCCTTCAACCTGCTGCTCGCGGTCGCAGCGGCCGGCACAATCGGCAGCTACGCAACGCTCTCGCGAAGCCGTGTGCACTCGGTGCTCAGAGAGCTCTACAACGACGGCAAGTTCGTCGAGCTCGAGCGTGTGGCCCAGCAAGTGATCGAACAGAATCCCACAGGTCGGTGTGCCATTTGTGTAATGGTCGATATTGTGCGGTCAGATCAAGCTGGCGAGTTGACACTGGGTCCTTGCCAACAGTATCGGAACACTCGCAGTTCACGAGCGTGTACGAGTACATGGGCGTCGCGCAGTACGCGCTGGGCGAGCTTGACAAGGCGATTGCGACGTTCGAGCGTGCCGTGGAAGTCGACGACGACGACGTCATGGGCTGGGTGCATCTTGGCAACTGCTACTTGTACAAACTGCAGCTCCCGCAGTCCATTCGCGCGCTCGAGGTCGCGGTCCTGGAAAAAGGCGCGACCCAACATCTCCACCAGCTCATCAAGGCCCGCAACTGGATCGCGAGCTGGCAAGACCGAGATGAGCTGCTCGCGCAGGTCGACGCCAAGTTCCACAGCGACCTGGTAATGGATCGCAGCCCGGGGGCGACAGCGCTGGATTTCGTAGAGCTCGCGCCGGCCGTGATCAAGCACATTGCGACACACAGCGTCCGCAGCGAACCGCAGGTGACCCGCGCGCTGTGCTGCGACGACCCCCAACGCGAGCTGACATTGCACTCGCCCGAGCTGCGGCTTGGCTTTGTCTCTTCTGACTTTGGCGTGCACCCCGTGGCCACACTCATGCGAGGGCTGCTGGAAATGCTGGCTCGCGATACAGACCATCAAGTGACCGTGTATTGCTTCTCGCTGATGGCTGCGACGTCGTGGTGGAAACGCAACATCACACGCAGTGTCGACCACATGGTCTCACTACTGGGGAAAGACCCGGCCGAAGCCGCGGCCATCGTGCATTCCCACGGCATCCACGTCCTCATCGATCTCAATGGCCACACTCTCCACTCTGGACTCTCCATCTTTGCGTACCGCCCAGCGCCCGTGCAAATGTCGTTTCTCGGGTACCCAATGACGACGGGCAATCCACACATCGATTTCTTCATTTCGGATCCCGTGACGACTCCGCCAGAGACCTGCGACGAGCTCTTCACCGAAAAGATGCTGCTTTTGCCGACGCATTATATTGTGAACGACCACATGCAGATGATGGGTCACGCCATCCGAGGCGAGCGACCGCCACTCTCGGAGATCGCCCCGCATTTCACAACCGAGCCGCCGCCGTTTGTATTGGCGACGTTCAGCAACTGGCAGAAAATGGACCCCTTTGTATTCAGTGCGTGGATGGCGATCATGGCGCGCGTGCCAGGGTCCGTGATGCTCTTCATTCGATCCCAGGGCCATGCGGAAGCCGAGGCCAACTTGAAAGAAGAAGCCTGCGCGCATGGTATCGACGGCCATCGGCGACTCGTGTTTGCCGAGTACCAGCCGTGGCTCCACCACACGCACGGCAAACGCGCGGCCGACTTGGTGCTCGATACGACACTCAAGAATGGTCACACGACCATCTTGGATGCTCTATTTGCCGGCGTGCCCGTGGTGACGCTCGAGGGCAACCGCATGAGCAACCGCGCGGCGAGCTCGGCGCTTCACGCGCTTCGCCTTCACGATCTGACCGTCAATTCGATCAAAGAATACGTCGAGCTGGCCGTGGCACTCGCGACCGACCACGATCTGCTTGCACGGCTTCGCGCCACCACGGAGCAGCACCGACTCGCGTTTCCGCTTTTTGATACGCGACGATTCACAAACCACTTTGCCGCGGCGATGCGCAGTGCGTGGCACGTCACCAAAAGCCAGCGGCAGCGCCACCCCACAGCCAAACACGAGGGGTATCAGCGGATGAACCTGTTCACGCGGGTCCAAGTTGCCTCCACAATGGTGCCTCGTTTCTTTGACGTCCATGACGCGCTTGGAGACGATGAGACCGATGACTCGTACGAACAGCGCGTGCGCTCAGCGGTCGCGGACGGAAACCACCACATTTTGCTTCACATCGGCGGCCAGGTCGCGCGCGACGGCTGGTGGGTCGTCGACATTGAAGACCGAGCGAACGTCGACTTTGTGCTGCCCATGGACAAACTGCACCCGTTCCCCGATAGCTCCGTCGCGGCGATCTACGCGTCCCATGTGCTTGAACACGTGCCCTTCGGCGTCGACGAGGGCGTACGACATACGCTGAGCGAATGGTTCCGCGTGCTGCGGCCCGGCGGCGCGCTGCTGGTCGCAGTGCCCGACTTGGCCATCTTGTCGTCGCTCTTTTCGAACGACACGCTGACCGAGCAAGAACGCTTCTCGGTCATGCGCATGATTCACGGCGGGCAGATCAACGCGTACGACGTCCACAAAGTGGGCTTCAATGTCCACTTTCTCACGACGTTTCTGCAGAACGCTGGCTTCTGTGAGATTGAACGCGTCGACCAGTTCGGACTGTTTCCAGATGCGAGCTCAGCCGGGTTTCGTGGCGTGGGCATCAGCCTCAATGTTGCCGCACGCGCCTGCAAATCCGACGGCGAATGGATCCACACGGAGTTCGCGTGGGACCGACGTGGGAAGAGATAAACACCCGTACTCATTTGCCTGAGTTCATGAATTTCATCATGTCGATCTTCTTGCCCTTGTTTGGTCGAAGCACGGTCGTGGCATTGCCTGTTTTGGCCATCATCGACGCACTAGTCCAAATAAGAAGAACAGAACAATGAGTGATTGACCTCTTGGTCCACGAGCCAGCCGAAGTCTGCACATGAAAACGCACATGATCTTTTGCCCTCGACTCGCGCGCAAAGGAGCGGCCCCGTCGGCTGTACCGCTCGAGAAGGAACCGCCGAGTAATGTGTCCGGCGCCGCCTTCTTCTTCTTGGTCGCGGATGGAGCCATGGAGAGTGGTCGTTGTGAGATCGATCCGGACGACGATATCACGGTCGGGACGCCGAGCATCGCCCTCGATGAAGACGAGGTCGACGCGTCCGCACGCTTGCGTTTGCTCGCACTGTTGCTCGTGATAATTGGGCGCCAGCCATTGGCAGCGACTGCGCTGCCGGCGGTCGATGGCCGCGCGCCGTAGACACCCGCCGAGATGTTCTTGAGCTGACTCTTGGACGAAAACATCGACTTGTTGAAGGTCGAGAACGAGTTGTTGAGCTGCTGGCGGCGCTTGCCGGCAGCGACAAAGCTCGAGGTGATGTGGTGGAGACAGTAGTGCGACTGGAAACGCGTACAGATCCATCAGTTCTCCATCCAATCTTTGCTATTAACGGTGCCGATCCTACCTTGGCCGTGTTGACGGCGAGTCGGCACCGGACGTCGCTGCTGTTCATGCCCTTGCAAATGCCGAAGTCGAGCGCCCGTCCGAGCACGACGATCTCGTCCGCTTTCGCCACTTTAAGCGCAAACTTGTTTTTCTCGCTCGCCGGCATGAGCGGCGCGTTGAGCACGGCGACCAGCGAGCCTTCCAGCGCGCGCCAGTGGCTCTCGTAGGCGCCGTCAAAGAGAAACACGGCCAGTTCCGTTGTCGCCAAGTCCGAGAGCGACCACACGAGAAACGACGAGCCGTTCGCGGCGGCCTTGGACAGCGTCTTGCGCGCCACGACGCCGATCGTGACCCAGTCGACCTTGTCGTCGCTCAGGACGTCGCGAGGGACCTCGTCCATGGCGCGCAGCGGGATGAACTTGCGGTCGGCCATCTCGGTGGCAAGGTCGTCGGCTGGGACCGTGCGGTCGGCAATACGCAGCCCCGAGAAGATCTCGGTGTCACCTGCAGGTACGGGAGCGAGCGGCGCTTCCGTAGCGACGGGGGCTGCGCGTGGGACGCGACCATTCGTCACCACCGACGCTGCCACCTTCGCTCGTCCACGCGCCGTGGCCGCTGCGGCCCTGACTTGCTGCGCGACCTCAGTCTGCCGGTGCTGCGCGTGGGCCGTGTTGCGCTCGACTGCCTGCTTCGAAAGCGCCGTCCAGTTCCACGCGCTGCCACTGGCTGACGCCTTCCCGCCATTTTCCATGTTGCTCATTTTTGTTGGCACTTGCGAACAAAGCCGCAAAAACCAACAAAACTCAATAGTACCCCCGGATGTACAAATACCAACACCAACAAGAACCAAGGAGACAAGAAAGCAAACGGGAACAACCAGCATGAGCCGCCACAGCAAGAACTCAACGGCGACGCACCACTTCACGTACCACGAGCGCCAGGCTGCGGGCCACGGCACGCTCAAGAGGCGCTTCGGCAAGGACGCGCAGCTTCCCTTTGGCTTTTGCTGTCTCTGTCTGCAGCGTACCGAGGACCGCGCGCCGCTCGCGTCCCCTAGTGGCTACGTGTTTTGCAAAGAGTGTATCTACGCCAACTTGCTCGCACAGAAGCGCACGATCCAGGAAAACGTCGATGCGTACGAGCGATTCTGCGAGAAGCAGGAGCAGGACGCGCAGGACGCGATCGTCGACAAGGAGCGCGGCGAGATCCGCAAGTTTCTGGACGCGAGCCACGGCGCGTCGCTCGGTGGTATCGTACCCGCCAAGAAGGATGAGGAAGCCACGCGTATCCAGCGCAAGATGCAGGAGAAGGTGGACCGCACGACCGACGATGCCAAGCGCGAGGCTATGAAGCGCACGAGCTTTTGGATCCCGGACGTGACGCCGCAGGCCGAGGCCAAGATGGACGCGCCCGACACCAAGACCCGGGATCCGATGAGCCAAGAAGAGATGAAGCTCAAGCACCTGATGCCGCTCAAGTTTACGTGGGGCGCAGATGAGACCACCGGTGAGAAGCACGTGGTCTGCGCTGTGAGCAAGAAGGCGATCACGCACCAATTGGCCGTGCTCCTGCGGCCGTCGGGCCAGGTCCTGATCGAGAGCTGCGTCAAGGACATGGTGCTGCCGTCCATGACCTGCCCGATTTCAGGGCTCAAGCTCCGCAAAAAAGACATCATCAGGCTGCAGACGGGCGGCACAAGCTACAGCGCCCATAGCAACGTCGAAGCCAAAAAGTATCGTCCGTCCATGACCTAGTCTGTAGGACGTCGTCCGATTGCTCTGTTAAATATACCTGGCAAAATCGGACGCGTCATCGGCGCGATGCAGCAGCGCGCTCTGCTCGCCAAACTCTTCAAAGATGGAGAGCTGGATGGTTGCGGGAGGTAACCCCGCGCGCAGCTGCTCGCGCACGCGCTGCAGCACGCTGTCCGTGAGGTCAGCGACCGAGAGCACGCCCGCGCAATTAGTCAGAGCTTGTGGGAGAACAGACTTTGTGTGGAGACTTTCGTCCACGACTACAAGCGTGCGGTCGACTGGGATGAGCCCAGCGGTCCGCGTGAGGTGCGCAGCGGCTGCGTCGGCTGTCGGCGAGAACACGGCCGTCAGAGCGGCGCGCTCTGCGTCGCCGTCCTCCTCTTCGTCATCTTGCTCGTCATCGACGGTACACTTCATCCCAATCGAAGTGGCGATCCCGTGGCGGTGGATTAATGCATGTCGCACAATCTGGAGAAGTGCCTTGTCTTGGTCAAGAGCGGAGTCGTCTTTAGTCGTCTCGGCAGCAGCGACGAGGACGATCTCACGGTCCGTCGTATTCTCAGCCTCGAGATGCTCACAGAGGAATTGGATCACGCCAGACAGTGCAAAAAAGTAGACGTCCACACCGTTGCTGCGCGCATGCCACTCCGGCGTCGCTGCCGTGTCTACGACGGCGACAGTGTGCACGGATCCATTCGCCCCTAGAATTCCAGCAGGTCAGTCTCCCAACACTTCCGAACGAATCCTGTAGCTCCAGCATACCTGATGCGGCGCGCTTCGCGATGAGGAAGGCGTCCGCTCCGTCGTGGCTGTCGTCAATCTCCAGCTCCAGCACTTTGAGCGGCTCTGACGGCACGTCGCTGCTGACGGCACCGGCGACAGAGCGTGCATCTTCAAGGCCGACCGTAGACCAGTCGATGGCGTCGCCTCTTTGCACAGCACGCCAGGCCACGTGCCGCACGTGGTCGCCGTGCTTTACCGCAGTCGCCTGGGACAGAGACGATCCCGAGGGAGCCAGGCGCACGACACGTTCAACTCCCCCAGATGGGGGAATCGACAATTGCGCCGAATCTTCCGGCATCAACGATTGGTCGCCACCGCCAAGTGAGCACGCCTCATGCCAGCGCCACGCGGTCCACAAGATCCCGTAGCTCGCGACTCCGTACCGTAAACTGCGCAGCGTCTTGACGCTGATGAACCGCTTTGCACGTTGTGGGTCGAGATTCGGGCCACCGTGGACAGTCGCTTGCGTCACCAGGCGATCCGACGGCAGATTCAAGGCGGCCGCGACGTGGTGCGGGCTTATTGTTGACCAGACTGCACTTGGGAGCACGTTGTAAAGCGCAAACTTGGTCGCGAACGGCAGCGGGATCGGCCGGCGTTCTATGTGCAAGCATGCCTCAGCAAAGCCCAGTGCGAGCGTCGCGGCACCGACGCCCGCTGCGCACTGCACTACTGTGCTGTTAGGTGTTGGATGGTCGAGTGGTTGCGCAGCCGCCGCGCCGGTTCGCACGAAATCGCTCGGCGACGCTGGGTCCATCCGCCATGGCTTCATTCTCCTTCACTGCAGATTCCCTGATTTTTGGGACGCTACGTTCAAACTGTTCTGTCTCCCACGGTACCTTTTTGCTGGAAAACTGAGTCTGAGTCTTGAATCCACACTTTTGATTCGGTGGGATTCGAGATGATTCGCGGAGATGCAAGAAGCGCCGCAGCCACCAGAAACGTATGGTACGCACGGGGAGTTGATGTTCCCACTACCCAAAGTGGATAAATACACTACGCGTACCAGCAATATGGTACGATGTACCACGCCGGTAGACGTTTAACTAATACAATCAATTATGTTATGATATCTGGGGGTTGGACCCCCAGACCCCCGCAAAATAGATTGATGAATTCTGGTCGTCGGTATGGGTCCGCTCGCAGGGGTAACTCGTCGCTGGGCCCGCCTCCGCAAATACCGCGCAGCCCTGCTTCGTGGGAACCCCGCGCGTGTTTGCTACGTCTACGCGACTCGCACCCGCTCGCTCCCGTCATTATTGGCTCACACTTCCCGTCTAATATAATAGGAGGTTTGATTTTCATCTGGTCTTACATGTACCACTTGGGTAGTGCACTTATCCACTTTGGGTAGTGGGAATATCAACTCCCGTACGCACGCCTTGCCGGAGATCGGTTTTGAAAGGGATCAAAGGGTGAATCCACAAACAGACCACAACGTTCGTTCGTCGACTGTCACATGCGTGCCAGCCCTTTGCTGCAAAGGCTGAAAAAGTTCTCAGCCACCGTTTGGAGCACGTGGACGGCCTCTGATTGGCTGGTAAATACTTTCTGTCAGCAAGGCCACTGCATGCATACGCAAGTGACGTGTGCCTTGATCGTCTCGTTTGCGTCACCTTTGTCTTTCCATCGACTCGAAACGACGCTGGCGTAAGACTTACGCCGTAAGTGGCGTGTGCTGACGGCGGGGCGTCAGCCACTGGTCGCTGAGAATCACAAGAATCTGCCAGCTCACCACCAGTGGTGGCGCGTCGCGTTGCCTCGTCACACACTTTTTCCCCTTCGTCAAGACGTCTAGGTGTGAAAAATTCCAATGGGCCTTGAAATGGCAACCCACAAGTGAAACGGTTGCGCATTCAGGACTCCCTGTCACAGATTTGGTTGTCCCGTTTCTGAAGCAAAAGCCGTTGCCATCCAATCTCAGTGAGATTCAGTCCCCTGCTGATTGGTCCGGTCCACCAATAGACAAGGAGATCCAGAGACGCGTGTGTACAACCAGCCACCCACGACCACCGACCGCCCAAGGTCTCCAGAAAAACGTAGACGAGCGACAACCGCCGAGACAAGTCCGATGCGATGTGGCAGTTTCCAACTTCCCACGTGCGTCCAAAGTCCTCTCTTCGGTTTCCAACCGACCCCCCTCCCCCCGCTCCGTCACCATGGGCATCCAGTCGTCGCCGCAGCCGCTTCGTGTGCGCTACGCCACTCCTGAGGACAAGACCAAGTTCGAGCCCTCGGTTGTGAAGCGATGCCAAAAGCTCATGGAGGCCGCCAAGTCGCACCCGCTGCCAATCGAGGCCCAGAAACTCAAGCTCTTGATCCTCGAGACGCACCCGATCCGCACGAGCCGCTTCAGCCTGAGCCACATGAAGCGCCTCGCGGTCCCGCCGGTGGAAGTGCCTAAGGGCCTGTGCGGCAAGGCGGTCACGAGCACCGTCGTCGCCGGCAAAAAGGTGCCGTTCTCTCGCGACATGTGGGAGAACCGCAAGCGCAAGGCTGAGAAGAAGCGTCTCGACTCTATCTATGAGCTCATCACGTACTGAGGATCTCCCACCGCCTCCTACTCATTACCCTCGCATATAGAGAATGGACCGACCGTTGCCGTCCGTTTTGTGTGTCCCCACTTCCTTCGAAGCTGTACTCAACGTATTAGACTGCATTTCGATACATTCAACCACACTATTTAACGAACGCCATTTCATATTCCCACATTCCCAAATCCACTCCCTGCATTCAGTACGATGGCAAGATCTCCATCGAAACGAAATTTGGTGCTTGGGTGCGGACTCATATACTACAGTAGAATACTGTACAGTCGTACGGTATTGTACATGTGCTGCATGTTGTGCAGGTACATGCAGACGTCCATGTGATGGGCCGGCAGAACCATCAGTTTGTGAGTCACATTGTCATGCAAACGACTTGGAGGCACCGTGGTTCAAGGGAATCGTCGATTACCTTGGCGAGCTTGAAGTACGAAAAGTTCAGTGATAATCGGATTGCCGTCTCATCCCCTTCTCCTCCGGACCGAATGATCTTTTGGCTGGCAGACTCTGTCGCAGAGGAGTGTGAGTTTGCGTGTATCGTGCACGGATAGCCACAGCCAACCACAGACCAAAACGGGTCCAGTGCGATGTGGCAGTTCCCAATTTTTCACACGCCCCCAAAGTCCTCTCTTCGATCCCCCTCAGCTCCTCTACCATGGGCATTCAGCCGTCGCCGTTGCCGCTTGGTGTGCGCTACGCCACTCCCGAGGATAAGGCCAAGGCCGAACCCTCGGCTGTCAAGCGATGCCAAAAGCAGATGCAGGCCGCCAAGTCGCACCCGCTGCCAATCGAGGCCCAGAAACTCAAGCTCTTGATCCTCGAGACGCACCCGATCCGCACGAGCCGCTTCAGCCTGAGCCACATGAAGCGCCTCGCGATCCCACCGGTGGAAGTGCCTAAGGGCCTGTGCGGCAAGGCCGTCACGAGCACCTTGGTAGCTGGCAAGAAGGTGCCGTTCTCTCGCGACATGTGGGAGAACCGCAAGCGCAAGGCTGAGAAGAAGCGTCTCGATTCCATCTTTGAGCTTATCGCGTACTGAGACATCGCCGCGTTCCCACAGTTTACCACGCAGAAGCACCGCATCGCACTGCTTGTTTGGCCACGGGCAACTCCCGAAACGGGACCTCCGCCACCACCAACCCACACATCGCACGAAGAGAATGGATTGACCGCTGCTGTTCGCTTCGAGCGTCTCCGCTACATCAAAGAAGACGCATCATTGCGCACCCAACTTCTCACTTCGACCATCAGTCAACATCTACACCAAAGTAATACACTGTTCATAGTGCTTATCAAGATCTTCCCGTCACTACTACTGTAGTACACGTACAATGCTACCGGTATAGTATGTACAGTAGTGGTGCTCTGATGCTTGCTAGGAATCGGTGCTGTAGGAAAATCACTCAGTCACATTGCCGCGCAACAGCAGGAGATCCAATTCTCAAGTTCGCCACTGTCTTCAGTACCGTATCGTACAGTTCTCCAAAAAGTACCCACTTCTGCAATTGCACGTCTCTGCGTCCACAAGAATTGCTCCACTGACGCCAGGCGAGCGTCTTTGCTCCCGCGGGCACGATGGGCGCCCATGGGCCAAGGGTCATGGGCTCAAAAGCACCGGACCTCCCGAAAACCACACACGTGAAGACGAATCGTTTAATCGCAGAGTCCTTGCTGGCTGTAGTCAGTCTCGAATGCGTTTGAGCAAACATCCCCCCGTCGAACGTGATGCCAGAGTGCCTCTATCGTTACAGTAGGACTCTCCTTGGATGGGAACTCTCGTTGCAGCAGAGGCGTTGACCCGAAGAGACAGACCATCCGATGGCAATTGCTGTCAGGCACAAGACGTGGGCTGTAGGAGATCGAGGATATCATGGTCAAGCTTCAGTTCGAGTCCAGTGTCACTATGATGAAGTGTCAGATGACAGTGTTGAAGTTGTCCGCATCGGGGGCGCCGTTCGCACGGACTACGACAGGAGTTCGATTCCCACCTCTGCGCCCCTTTCCTTTTCCAGTCTTTCCAACATGGACCTCAGAGTGAAGATGCGACTGCTACTGTGCAGTGGCAATCTCCGTTCGGTGGTGCCCATCGGGTACACGAGCTTAGCGCTTCCTGAATGCAAGTTGCCCAATTGCAGGCAGATCCATCATACCGGTCTCAGGCCCACATTCTGACTCAGGAGTTGAGTGAGACAAAATATCAACTGCGGAAGGAAGTGTAGCCATGTACGCAGGAGTGCACACCTACCATCCATGACCATTGGTTGGTGTCGTGTCATCGCCATAAAGAACGCCAACCTCATCATGTTCACACGCGAACTCAAGTGCTGACGGTTAATAAAAGTACCTATGAAATCTCCTCTGTATGTCTCGTATTGTTCATGAAGATCTCGTGATCTCGAATGAACGCTTCCGTATTCACAGTGTGCGTGTGGAAGCGCCGCCGACCACGCTATTGACGGTCCTGACCTCCCGATGGAACCACCATTATCACAATCGCAACAAGATGACCCATAAAGGGCTTCTCTTACGGAGTTAGTATGTTCAAGCTGCAGGGCAGAGTGTTCTTGCAGAGCGACGTCCATCCGTGAACAGACACGTATGGCCCCCACGGGCTCGCTGGCCCCTCCCCCCTCCTTTCTGTTGGAGTTTGTACCAGATACCGAAATGCGTAGGTACTGTAGCTGAAGCGTAGTGGTTAGTTATCCTCTCCGGCTTACGCGCGTTTGCTTGTGTACTGTATGTGGCTCCCATCCATATCAACGGCGAGTGCACGCTGTTCAACGGAGGAGGACACTGCGCCTCCATAAACCGCAAGACGACCAAACCACCCTCAAGCACACAAGGCGATAGTGTAGACATCAGTGTACAGTATATGCGTCACTGTAGGTTGCACTTTGGAGTCCTCAAGAGTGACCAAACTTTACTGTAGGGACTCTGAAGACAAAAGGCGCATTTGGACGAAACAGCCCAGTGTCCGTGCTTAGTATGTGTAGCTCGCCCGGCCCTTTCGCCCCACAGCCTGGGACTTGAGTGGAGGCCAGACCGTTCAGTCCGTCTTGCTGGTGCTTGGGAGTTACAGTGCTGTACGAAAGGTTGTGGCAAGACGGGTTTGGAAAGTCAGTTAGTTACAGTAATGCACGGATAATCCGTTTCAATTAATTATGTGTTCATACTAATCCTATGCCACACAAATTAATTAGCAATGGATCCACTTCATTTTGTCGGGGTGATTTCCCGCGTTTCAGGTGTGAGTGCAACCGTCACTCGCACCGCATCACCGTGTTTCAGGTGTCACATTGCTCACGTCTTTCCGTGTTACGGGTGTCACGCGTGTGGCCCCCGCGCGGCCACGGCGTCGCTTAGCTTGTGCGTCTTCTCTTTCCGTCTCTTCTCTTTCCATCTCGACAGGAAGAAGACTCTCCGTCTTCGTTGACGCGACTCAACTGACCGCACTCTAATACTACTGTACCACTTCAGCGATGGTTTCTGTGGGGAACCCGTCTGTATCGGGTGCAAGCGTGTTGAGAAGGAGCCCTCCGCTGACACCCCCACCGACGTCAGTCGCGTCCGCTGCACTCACTTAGGCTTTCGCCTTCCAGTGCACAGGCCTCCCACACTCGCCTTTGGACCAAGCACCGCACCCCGGAGCAAAGGCCCTTGAAGCATGCGAGCGCGGACGCCGGTCGTGGTGATCGTGGCGGCGCTGCCGCTCGCCGTGTTCGCCGCCGACCTCATCCAGTCGGGCGCCCGGCCCAGCGGCGAAAACTGCCTGGCGATCAGCGGCTCGGACGCCGCGCTGCGGAACGCGTGGTGCACGGGGGAGACGACCCAGCTCTTTGATATGAGCGACGGCCGCACGCTTAAAGTGAACGGCCAGTGTCTCCAGTACTTTGCCGACAACAGCGTCAAGGCCGCGGCGTGCCGGGACGGGTACGAGCAGGACTGGCGCGTCGGCGTCGGCGGCGCCGTCATGCCCGTCGGGTACGACAAGTTTGGCATGTGTCTCCAAGCCGGCAGCGCGCGCGGCGACGCGGCGTCGCTGCAGCCGTGCAACAGCTCGGTGCCCGCCCAAGTGTTTCGCTCCTCGGTGCTCGTGCCCGAGGCCGGCGACGTCATCTACGTGCCCTTCCCCAAGCGCTGTCTCGACCTCTCGGGCTGGACCACGCCCGTGCCGTTCTCGTGTCACGGCGACCGGAACCAAGTGTTTACCTACACGTTCGACTCGGAGCTGCGCGCGAACGTCGGCACCAACATGTGTCTCGAAGCCGGCTCTAAAGAAAACGACGCGCTGCTGGTGGCCCCGTGCTCGGGGGCGGACAACCAAAAGTGGACCCTGGGCCCCAACAACCGCCTCATGCCCGTGTCGCTGCCGACGCTGTGCATGACGTTTTCGACTTCGCCCGCGATGGTCAGCTTCTGCATCTTTGGGCCATCGACGACGCCGCTCTACCAAAGCATCGAGGGGCCGCGCCTGCTGAACGCGCGCTCGCGTGGGCTCAAGCGCACGCTCGTGCAGGCGCCGCTCGTGGCCAAGAGCGCGAACTGCGTGGCCGCGAGTCGCACGAGCGTGGACGTGGCACTGGGTGCCTGCAAGTCGGACCCCGACTTGTGGTGGGAGTACACGAGCTCCAAGACGCTGCGGCTGCCGGGCAACAAGTGTCTCGACATGTCGCTCACCGACGCGAACCGCGTCGTGCTCTGGGACTGCAACGGCCAGAACAACCAGCAGTGGGACTACGACGTGGCCAACGGCGTCTTTACGAACGGCAATGTGGCCAGCGGCGGCGGCAGGTGTCTCAGTGTGAACACTGCCGACGGCAAACTGCAAATGCAGCCGTGCCCGGTCGTGGCAAGGCGCAGCGACAACCAGTTTTTCCAGATGCTCGAGACGGCCGTGCCGCCTCCGTCAACGGACACGCAGCAGCGCGTGTACTGCGCGGCGCGCCGTACGAACCCGGGCGTGGCGTTCCTACGCGATACGACCGCGTACGCCAAGCGCGACTTCAAGTACCTCGTGCCGCCGGGCTTTAGCAGCAAGACGGCATCCAACTACTACACCAGCGTCGTGCTCGAGACGCTGTCGCAGGCCGTTGGGGCGTCCGTCAGCTTTGCGCCCATCACGGAGGACGAGGTCGCCACCAAGCTCGCGGCGACTCCGAGCGGCTCGCAAGTGCTGCTCGAGCTGGCCGAGCTCATGTGTCTCGCGCGCGACAACGCGGCGGAATGGAAGACAGTGGTGGAGACCAGCCTCAACATTGACATGCCGGCCAACAGCGCGCGGATCGGATCGGTCACGTTTCTGCAGCTGGGCCAGCTCAGGATCTTGGGGGCGGCCGCCTTGTCGAGCGACGGCGTCGCGCTCAAGACGGCCAGTGACGGGGTCGCCAAGATCGTCTACGATGACGTGCTGCCGCTCGTGACCAAGGGCGACATCCCCGGGCTCATCACGTACCTCTCGACCAGCGATATGAAGGCATTTGTGCAGGCCACGGCGGGGCTCTGCAAGGCCAAGCCCACGCTGTCCGTGTGCAGCATTGCCGTGTTGGGGGACCTGGCCACCGCCAAGCAGGCGTTGATCCGTGCGATCCAACAGGCATCCGACCGTGTCAACACCACGAACGTGTACTTGCCGCCGGAAGTGGACGGCAACGCCACCGTGTTTGTCGACGTCTTTCGCCGCGCCTTCGCGATGGACAGCCCCGTGAAGCCAGCGCTTTTCCAGACGCTCTTGTTCGGCACGACCAAGCCCGTGGCGACGCACCCCTCGGCCGTCGTGCTGCGCACCATGTCATCGCTCGAGACGCTCTTTGTGCTCGCGGTGTGGCCCTATTTCACCAAGGACGAGGTCCAGAGCTCGCTCTGGAAGCCCTTCTTCGCGCCGCTCAGTGACCAGATCGCCAGTGCGCGGCTCCGCGAAATCAGCCGCTTGGTGTACGGGTCTCGCGTGCGGTCTTTGGAGGCGTACATGGGCGGGCTCACGAGCGACCTGGAGCCGCTCGCGACCGAGGCGCTGCCCAAGATCTGCGCCAAGTTCCCCTCACTCTACGCCATGTGTGAGCTCGTGGAGTACTATACGCTCGTGAGCAGCCGCGCCGAGCTGCAGCGCACGCTGAGCCTGACGGGTGGGAGGTGGGACGACACGGTCGACGCGCTGGCGGCCGCGTTTGCCAAGACATTTACGACCAAGGCAGCGCAGCAAAAGCCCGACTCGCTCTGGGTCGCGACCGCGCAGCGGCTCGTATTCAACTCGGTGCAGCTCCAGGTGCTCGACGTCAAGACGCTCAAGACGACGGCGCGGCCCGAGTCGATGCTCGTGGTCTACACGGTGCTCTCGCAGTACTCGAACGCCATGGCGTCGCTGCTGCCGTTCTTCACGTTTCTGCTTGACCAGGTCGCGACCGCCCACTTCAACGCCATCACACCGCTCGTCGCCGACCGCGACATTGACGGCATGGCCGCGTACGTAGACCCGCTCAGCAATGCCACGGTGAGCGACCTCGGTGTCTTTGGGCGCGTCGTGCTGCCGCACATTTGCAACAATCCCAACAACCCCGAGTTCTCGGTCTGCAAGCTCCAGGAGTTTTACATTGGCTTGCTGCAGGTCGTGGCGTTTGAGCGGTCGCGTGCTAGGGCCACGACCGTGTCGTTGGAAGAGCTGGGCGAAGTGGACGTGCGCAAGCAGCTGGACGTGATCGACGCCGAGAACAAGCAGTTTGAGATCATCACGACGATCCAGGACGCGGCGAACCAGATCGGCAAGAAGATCCAGGAAGAGAGCAACAAGATCCAGGCCGTCGTGGTCGAGCAGAGTGCGACGATCGTAGCGACCATCAATAGCAGCCGTGATCAGTTGTACCGGCAAATGGAGGCCGTCGGTGCCGGCGTGCGCGCGCAGATCGAAGCGAGCACGCAGCAGCTCGAAGACTCGATCGGCGGTGCCGTCGACGCGATCCGCCACGACATTGCCAGCAACACGAAGCTGCTGTACGACAAGATGAGCGCCGAGGCCCGCAAGATCCAAGACTCGATCACGGAAAACACGAGAAAGCTGTCGACGCAAATCGGCGCCGAGGCCGCGCAGACGCGCGCCGCGATCCAGCAGGCCAAGGTCGAGCTCAGCAAAAAGATCGATGCGAACGGACAGCTGATCGTGGGCAAGATCGCCGAGTCGACCAACAAACTGTACAACAAGATTGGCGAAGAAGGGCGCGCCGTGCGGGCCAAGATCGACGAGTCGACCGAGCGGCTGTACACCAAGATTGGCGACGAAGGCGAAAAGACCCGCAATAAGATTGACGACTCGACGCGGCAGCTCACACAGGTGATCAATGACAGCACGGCCAAGCTCGAGGGTAAGATCGACGAGAGCACCAAGGAGGTTGTAGGCAAGGTCAAGTCGGGCTTCACGGCGCTGGGCAATTACTTCAAGGGCGACGCGCTGAACCAGCTCCGCATTGTGCTCAAGCAGATCGAGTCGTCGAGCGATGCCTCCAAGAATCTGCTGGCCGGGCTAAGACAGGATGTCACGGCCATGGAGACCTCGTTGAACCGGGCAAAGGACAGCGTAGGCGGCAACGCCGCAGGCCAAACGGCTATGAACTGGATCCAGACGGTTATCCACGCTGGAGACATGCTGTGGGAAGGCGCGGCCTGCTTCATGGCGTTTGTTGAGGGCGATTTTGCCGGCGCCAATCCGTTTGGCGTCTTCGAGAAGGCCACCGACATTGCCGCGGACGTGGCGAAGATCGACCGGCAGAACGGCGACCGCCGCGCGCTGGCCGAAAAGGGCGACGAGTTTGCCCAAAAGTCCAAGGAGTTGGGGAGTGTCATTCAAGAGTTTATGAAGTCCCAAGACACGCTGGTGAAGCTCACGCATTCGATCCAAGAGCTTGGGCAGGCACCGACCATGGACCCCGCGGCCGCCGAGAACTTCGTCAGCGAGTACCTCGGTCAGTATGGAGATTACGATCTCCCCGTCGACGTGACGAACATCGACGCCGTCGAGGAGACCATGACGGGCTTTGTGGACCACATGGCCCACGTGATGGAGAGTGTCGAAGTGGGCTTGCCCAGCGGCGCCATCGCGGACGTGCGCAAGGCGGGCGGTCAGGTCAAGACCGTGTTTTCGAAACTCCGCGCCATCTTCAACGAGCTCGACGGGCAGTTTACCAAGCTGGGCACGGCCCTGCACAACGCTGCGAGTGCCCAGAGCGCGCCTAACATTGGCAACAGTGTCCGTCGTCTTGGTCTTGGACACCGCAACTTGCAGACCTCGAGTGCCGTCTTCAAGCCGTTCTACTCCATGGCGTACGCCAGCCTCAGCAAGCTCTTCATGCAGTACCGCATCCAAAAGGCTGCGTACGACTTTTGCAAGTTCTACGAGTACAAGCTCGGCGGCGTCGCGCCGTCCATGTGCACGAAGACGAACGCCAAGTACTACACACCAGCCGACATCCTCAAGATGCGTTCGTACACGCCGCCCACACTTCGCTCATTCTCGATCGCGGCGTTGCTGCCGACGCGGCCGACGCCCGTGGGCAGCGAGCCCGCGACGGCCATTGCGCGGCCTCGGCCGTACTTGGACTTGGATAAGCTGCTTGCTGGTGAGTCCGTGCCGTTCCAGTTACCGACGACTGATCTCGCGTGGCTGCATAAGTACGACTGGATCGCATTCACCGACACGGAGGCGACACTTGGAGGCATCTATGTGCAGTCAATGCAGATCATTCTACCCTTTACGACGGCCGCGAATGCGACGCCTGGTGCGGAGCCCTTTCGCATGGTCGCCAAGGTCGCGATCGGTACAAGCCAGCGGCTCAGTCCCAAGAACAATCGCACATACTTGCTCCCCACGACCGAGCTCTCATTTGCGACCTCGATAAACGCACCGCGGTGCCGCACCAAGCTCGTGAACCCGTACCACGAAGAGGCCCGGTGTCTCGGCAAAGACTCGGACCTGTGCATTTCGGACGACGCCACGGTCACGCGGACCGATTTGCTGCCCAGTATCTTTTCGCCGTGGGTGATCTCGTCGCCCAAGGAGCTCGTAAACCAGCCGGGGGCTGGCTACAAGCTCGCACTGCCGTCGACTGCCAATGGCGCCGTGGACCTCAATGTGATTGTGCTGCTTAACGTGCTCCGCACGACGAGTACGACTGCCAACCGCAAGGCCGTCAAGCCCGAGGCCGTGTCCGTGACGGCCGACACGTGCTGCGCGCCAAACGAGTACTATGCCAGCGGCGCGTGCACCAAGTGTCCGGCCGGATCCACGGGTGCGCTCAACGGGTACTCGTGCCAGCGCATGTGAATTTAGGAAGGAGGATGTCGAGTGCTCCATGAGTTTGTTTTCGTGTCTTGCATTTACTGAACTCAAATGATACGTGTTTTATCGGAGTCGGTTCATGGTAGTATTTGGTGTGATGTTCAACTGTGATCGTGAGGGGTCTCTATCGTGCCAGTGTGCGATCTGCAGGCTTTGCGCGATGAAGCGTGGGAGATCATGATCTGCCAAAAGTGCGCGCTCGTGCTCGTGGGTGTACGCAGCACTTTCGCTGGTGGCTTCAACTTGAGGACGGAGGCTGGCGCCGGACGAATGCTCTGGTCTCCGCAGTTTTGACATGAGTCTGTAGCAGCGGCGGCAGTAGCAAGGAAGCTCTGTTAGGTATGCGCAGGAAAGACCTCGTAGTGGTGGAAGAACGTGGAAGCAGTGGCGTTCATCATGTTGTGAACGGTTAACTTGGACAAGCGGAAGGGAAAGGGAGATGTGAAGGCGGCGACTTCTCGGCCAACACGTCAGCTGGAGGCGAATGCAACTGACGTCACTCCCCGCGCGGACGAGTAGATGCATCTCATGCAGTTCTTCTGATAGTTCAGACCTCACGAAGCCAGCCATCACTCACGGTGGTGCAAGGCGTGACCAAGAGTGAAGCTTTTGCCAGGCTACGCACTTCGATCCAAACTGCTTCCGCCCACGAAATGTTGGTTGCACAACTGATGCGATGCGCTGGTTGGGAAGTGCTTGTACAGGTTGTAGATCTTGACGTTGTCAACACCGACAGCACCATGAAGATGGACGCGGCCAAAAACCCAGGAAACAATGGGGCTTGGGTCTCAAGACCCAGACGTTCGCCACGCACGAGTTGCGTATATTTTCGTCCTGGGGCATATACTTATGAATCGGTATCTAGTGTTCATACAAGGACCATCCTTGTGTCGGAAATTCTCGGGTTGCTGGGAGTAATAGTGCAGAGCAAGACAAACTGGACGAGATCAGGCGGTAGTCGCTCTCGCCCGCAGTGCGGCGCTCTCATACGCGTTCGTTGCGCTGGCCGCGCCTTCCAATGGAGTCGCTTTGACATCAGTGGCAGCTCCGCGCGATGGGGAGGAGGACACTGACGGCCGCCGCCATCGCTGCTCGTTGTCGTTTGGTGCTCCCGCACCCACTGCCGCTGCTGCCACCGCCGTCGCATGGCGCCCAGTGGCGCTGTCACTGAAGCTGCACGGATGGATCTGGCGAGAGATAATGAAACAGCTCTCCACCTGTCGCGCAAGCACTTCGTACTGCTGGCAAAAGGCCGTGGCGCTGAAGAGCGATGCGTTCATGTTCATGATGGAGTCGGCGAAGAGGTTTCTGAAGTGTAATTGTGCGAGTGAGCCAGTGCGAGAAGGCGCTCTTTCGCAGGGTTGTGAACCCAGGAGTGATGGTAAAGAACCGCCGAATCAATTCTCCAGCTCAGAAATTGTGAGACAAACCAACGAATGTAGCCATGAAGAACAAGGAGTGATGGTCGACCATGTGAGACGAAAGCGGTGTACTAGAAAGTATGAAAAACTAGAGTTCGGCTTTCATCTAAAGAACGAACCAGGACGGCGAGCGATGGGCGCGTTCGACTGCGAGATCAGGTGCTGCCACATGCGCACAAACTTGCTCCTTGCCTTGCTGTCGGTGTCACTGCCGGTCTCCATCTTCATGGCGATCGAACCCGTCATCGGCTTTGTCAACTTTGTCGCTGGCGGCGCGGCGACCACAGCACCTGATTTATGGATTTGGTTGAAGTGGCGAACTGACTTGGCGATCATTTCTCTCTGGCCAAAACACTGCGCGGTGCCGAAAGTGGAGTAGCTCATGGCGTGGTGGTTGGAGAGGAGAGGGTGAAGAGTCGACGACTGTGCTTGGCGGTAAAAGTGAAAGTGGCAAAGCGAGAGAACTGTGGAGATAGGGGCCATACGTTGTCCATACTGCGTCCCAACACAACACACTCTTGCGTTCGAAAGTGGGAAAGCTGGTTCCGCAGTGTACACAGAGAGTGGTTGGCCTTCAGCGATGACCGCCTATGAGTCGGCAGGCTTTAGGTTTGACTCATCCACCGATGGCCGTCTATGAGTCGGCCCACTTTTGTCCCGACTCATCCAGAGAGGAGCCATTCGAACCACTCCCATCCCCGCGGGCATGTTCGCGGAAACAGACAATTACCAGCGTCTGAGGGAAGGATGTTTCTAAGCATCCTTCGCTTGGAGTGGCGCCGAGAGATGACAAGAATGCAGCGAGAATGTACAGAAGCTGGCTCACCCCCTCGATTTAGTGACTACAACTTAGGTTGGAACACGAGCCCATGCGGTGAGAGGGGATTGGGACCCACACTCACCAGAAGTCATGATCTAATTGCCGATAGTCCCGAAGCGAAGCGGAGGTCGTTAGTCCCCGAGCGCCAGGCGCAAGCGAAAGGGCCAGCTTCGTAACGGTCACTGAAGTTGCTTTCGCCCATCAAGAGATGGGAAAGTCCAGCAGGTTGGCTCATGTTCTCACTATAGTAGTACCTATTGTCTCAGCGGCGTCACATCTAGGACAGCAGAGTCCCGGCGCATTGGCGGTCACAGAGTCTTCTGGTAGCCTAATTACCACATCATCACCATAAGCATTGGCGGTCACACGAGCTACTGATGCGACTCATCAGCGAAGGTTAATCGCGGGCAGAGACGAAGCACCTCGATATGGGCAAGGGCACAACTTGGTCAACGCGCGTGCGCATAGCTTTGTAGCAGAGTCCTCTTGCACAGTAGTCCCACCTACCCATAGCAAGCAACAGCATCCTTGCATCCCTCTTTGCCAAAGCGGGCGAGTTGAAATTGAGCCGCGTGCAACCATGATCCACTTTGAGGGGTCTTCCTTCATATGGAAATTACGCGATTTATCAAATCTGCAAGTAGTGGATACTACCTTTTCTTCTCTCTAAAGTGCGACTGACCTGGCCACGGGTCAGTCATCCCAGGAGTTCCATCGAACGAACGACTACGTCAGCTGTGCGCAATGGCGCAGCTCGTCTTCCGCCACGGCGCGCGGCTGCTGCTGGCCACGACGACCGCGGGCGCCACGGGCGTCACCTACAAGGCCCACTCGGATGAAGGCTTTGCACGGTCCGTCTACTTCTGGCGCAAGGCCTTCCCCATCTACCTCCACTACCGCGTCACGCAGCTCTACATGGAGCAGCTCGGGCTCAGCGACCAGGAGCAGGACGCCGAGTACGAAAAGCTCCACAACCTGCACGCTTCCGAGGTATTCGATATCGTGCTCGCGCTCAAAGGGTTTTACATCAAGCTCGCCCAGACTGGCTCGACGCGGGCCGACATTTTGCCCAAACAGTACTTGGCGCACGCCGTGGCGCTGCAGGACGATGCGCCGTCCAAGCCCGTCGAGGAAATCTGCGCGATCATTGAGCAGTCGTATGGCAAGCCGCTCCACGAAATATTCAACGCGATTGACGCCAAGCCGTTGGGCGTCGCGTCCATTGGGCAGGCCCACCGAGCCGAACTCAAGACCGGCGAGGTTGTCGCTGTGAAAGTGCAGCATCCAGATGCCGAGACGTTTTTCCGGTGGGATATCAAGACGATTAAGGATTTCTGTCGACTGTTTCAGCCCGTGCACTTGCCCTACCTGGAAGAAGTCGAGAAGCAGTTTATGACCGAGTTTGACTACCA
This sequence comes from Pythium phragmitis, assembly GCA_023335925.1. Classification (NCBI taxonomy): domain Eukaryota; phylum Oomycota; class Peronosporomycetes; order Pythiales; family Pythiaceae; genus Pythium; species Pythium phragmitis. The sequence goes on along the minus strand of JAADVZ010000019.1, from coordinate 31,167 downwards.
GGAAGAAGCCAAGAACCTCGACAAAGTGCGCCGCAATATCGCCAAGAGTCCGTTCGCATCCCGTATTGTGATCCCCAAGCCGCACATCGACCTGTGCACGAAAGAAGTACTCGTGATGGAATTCCTCAAGGGCCGCAAACTGCTGGACGGCATCCAGGACCACTTTGAGGCGATCGCAGACGACATGGGCGTGACCGTCGAGTGGCTTAAGGAAGACCAGGAACGCAAAGACAGGGAGCGCGAGGAGCAAGGACTCGACATTGAGAGCGGACCGGACGCACTGCAGCTGCGGCTGTATGGACTCACACTCTCCGCCAAGCGGCTCTTGCGGGACATTGGCCGGAGATCGTACGACTATACACTGGGCTTTGTACGGCCCATTTCGTGGCCGAGAGAGCAAGACCACCAGCTACTGAATATCCCCGACGTGCTCAAGCTTATCATGGATGTCCATGGGTACGAGATCTTCGTGGACGGCTGCTTCAACGGCGACCCGCACCCGGGCAACATCTTGCTGCTCGACGACGGTCGCTTGGGTCTCATTGATTACGGCCAGGTCAAGAATATCTCGAGAGAGCATCGGCTGCATCTCGCCAAGCTCATTCTCGCACTGGCCGAAGGCTCGCGGGACGACATCATCCATGTGCTCACAAAGGACATGGGCATCAAGACGGAGAACTTTGATTCGTACTTTCTGGAGAAGCAGGCGCGGCTAATGATCGACAATGACGACAAGACTGTCACAGAAGGCATGAACGCCCAGCTCTTTCTGGAAAAGCTCGACAAGTACGTGTGATCTCTGAAGGAGGTCGATGTGGAGCATTTGAATGTACTGACAATGGATTCGTTTTTTTATATGGATAGAATCGACCGGATCACGTACATGCCGGACGACTATGTGATGGCGTTTCGCTGTTCGCTGCTGTTGCGTGGCTTTAGCTACTTGCTCCACTACAAGTTTTCGCACGCGCAGAGCTGGAAAGAGCTCGCTCGCCGCGTTGTCGAGGAAGATGCCGGGCAGCCGACAGTGACGTGACAGCCCACCGCGACAAATATTTGATGGGCCGAACTGACCTCCCCACAGGGGCTTTTTAATCCCGTTTTTGAAGAGAGAGAGAGAGAGAGAGAGGGACATCGTTTCGCTCATGTTGGTCATGACTGGACTGCAACCATAGATAGAGCAAGGGGATTGATAGAAAATATAACTTGTTGTAGTTGCGACTGGCGGCCGCTGGCTGTCTGACCAACTTTTTTAGCGATAAAAATTGTTATGTCCCACGCGTTTCAAGGGTCAAAATTCCACTGGTAGCTTCATGTTCCCTTCTTAGTTCACAGATACTACCTGTTCGGTTTGATAACACGTCGTCCTCTTTCCTCTCTGTTGGGGGTGTCGCACCGACCACGTCGTATCTCAACAAAAGCACACGCAGAGGTTTGAATAGACACTTACGTGGATCATCATGGAGAACCCGTACCAAGTCAAATGACTGCACACGAAACTCTTGTCCACCCAACACTCTCTACCATTGCTGAAACGGTGCTTGGCCGCCGGGCGGAACCAGTAGCCGTGCTCGGCGGCCAGTCCGACGCGTTGCAAGTGGCTAAACCATGCTTGGAGATGAGCCTGATCTTGTCCGCTCACGACGTAGACAGCTTTGTGGGGATCCGCGGCGAGATCCTCGAGATACAACAGCAAGGTCACTCGGCCACTTGACAAGCGTTCCGTTGCAGTCGAGCAGACGCAAGCGACGGCGACTGCGCTCAAAGGACTCCAGCAGTTGAGCCGTGTCGAGCTTGTCGAGTCGGCTGTTCTCTTGCGCCATCGTACCGGCCTCGTTCAGTGCCGACAACGTGCGCTGGGGCCGCAGTATCGACATGTACGCCTTGACATACGAGATAACTGGTGGTGTAGGATGCGCTTGGCCGTCGTGTCCATGCGCAGCGCCGCGTCGCTATTGGCGGCGACTTGTTCCATGTGCATCGGATGCACCAGCAGCGCGCCTTGAAACGACGACGCGCAACCCGCAAATTTGCTGTTCACGAGTACACCGTGGCAGTTCTCTTTGGCGTCGCAATAAACTCCATGGCTTGCAAGTTGGAGCTCGAAGTTCTGGCGATCCACGGGCGGCGATGATGAGGATCGCGATGCGAGGAAGCGACACCCGCTGATGGGGCCGGTACCATGGGGCGTGGGTGCCATGAGGGAGCCACACGGACGGGCGGCGTTCGCTTGTGGAACATGTTGTGTAATCCAATTCTCCGTGTTCAGAGAAGGCGCAGATAATCATTGGCGCATCGGTTGCGTCGCTGCTGTCGTCTTCGTGGAGCTTCTGTTTCTGTCAAGGTGCCGCAACCTCTTATAACGTATTGTCTGATTTTTGAAGGAATGTTTTGCACAGTGACCTTTATCTAACTACCTCTGTAAAGTGGTGTACCCCATGAATTCGTGAGCAATTAAAATGAAGCCAACACCGACTACTGTTCACATTTGTATTAGTAAATGGAATCCTCTCCTGTACTTATTGCGCTGGCGCGGCAACGTTCCATGACATCATGATCAAATAGCAAGGAGGCAACACACCATGCATCTCCACTGTAATTTAGATTACAGTGGAGTCAAAGGGGCCCCATTTTGTATTAATGAATGGGATCCCCTCCTTGATTTTTTCGGAGGGCTTTCGCCGCCTGAAGGTCCGCGCTCATGGCTCTCCGCACGGGATGTCCCAATGAGCGCGCCTCCGGCATTATGCATACACAATACTGTACCTGGGCTGCGCAGAGCGCGCCAGGCGACGTGGTCGAGGACCGCGCCGGCTGCGGGCTTTGACTGGAGCTCTGTGCAGGAGCCCGGAAAATGACAAATGAGCTGGACAATGACCAAGCAACCAAGCAGTGCACTAAATGAGTACATATCGAGAGTACTGTGCTACCTGTCTAATAACATACTGAAGACCCTCAATAGATGGTACAGAAGGCATGAACCACACTCCTGGCGTTGATCACACACTCTGTTCATCAAGGCATCCAAGAGCGACGATGGATGATGATCTCGAGAGCGAGCTGATGGATCTGGCGACCAACGAGAGCGCCTACTTGCCGCTCGCAGCGCACTCGCGCCCGCCACCGAGTCCACAAGCGACTGCTGCGACTGCAGCGCCGTCGCTGACCATGAGCAGTCCCAACCAGCGCCGCAAGTCGTCGCTGCCGGCGTCGCTCGCCACTTCGTTCGTGGCCGGCGGGCGAGAGCGGCCGCTGCAAGCGTCGACAATCACTGCGCTTCCCACTGTCCCGTCAGCATCGCCTCTCATTGAGATGGGGCCTGCTCTTTCGGCCAGTGGTGGTGACTCATTCCTCGATTCCGGGGAAGAACCGACCGGTTGGTACGACCAGATTGAGATGCTGCTCGCGACCGCCGAATCGCGGTATTACGCGTGGGTCAACGAAATGGAGACGCAGGGCTCAGCGACTGAAGAAGAGTTTCGTCTCGCTGAGTCGCAGCGCATCGAACGGCGCCGACTCGTCGTGGAGGATCTCAAGCAGACGCGGCGAGCAGTCGTCCACGCCAAGCTCGTGGAAAGCCACAATGCCGTCGCTGCGGCTGCGAGCGCACATCAATCCCACGCGATGGATGTCGACAAAATGATGGATACACTCGGTGTCATTGTGGACGAAAGTGCGACGCAGTTGACGCGGCTACGGCGCGACGGCATGTGGACCACACTCGCTCAAAACCTCTCGCCGGTCGAATGCGACTACGTGGCCAAAGGCGCCGACGAAATGTTCATGGAGAAAATGAAGTACAAGCGCGACCAGCAGGAGACGCAAGAGATCGTGGAGCAACATCTAAAGGCAATCTTTCAATGGCAGCGACCGTCACGCAATGGCCAACGTGTCGGGCGCACGATGGACCATTCCCTGGGCCAGACGCTGCGTGAGTTTGTCGATATCTTCCATGCTTGCTACGGCGATCCAGCCGTCCATGCAGCGCTGTCTGTGAGAGGAAGTAGTGCCGCCGCAACGCGTCTGCTGCCGCTTGTCGCGGCCGATATCAACGCGTTTGGATCAATCCTCGTGCAGATTCTCCACTACAAATACCCGGATCTGCCGCGCACGTGGGCCACGCCCGTAATTCATCGCTGCGTGATTGACGCGCTGTTTGAACACTTGCAGCCGACGCTCCATGCGCTGTACGTCGCTGCCTTTGAGGCCGAGAATGCGTACCTCAGTCGCCTGTGCGAGCAGCTCCGATCTAGTCGCCTTGACCGCTTTGATATCTCGCGAGTCTTTCGTCTCGACGGCTCATGGTCTCCAACTCCTGATGGAAACACGAGAATGCGTGACGACAATGATCTGTACCTCCAATCCTTACGCCAGTATGAACCAGTGATCGCACGCATGAACACTCTGCCGACGAACCGCTCACCATGGATCAAGGCGCAGCTCGTCGCGGAACTCTGCAAGGACCTGGACCAGCGCGTCAAGGACTTTTACGCACAGCAAGCGGCTTCCGGTCAGCCGTCCCCGCCGCCGTCCCAAGTCAGTCTCTCGGCCGACGACCTCTCAGCGCTGCTGGCGTTTGTGGTGGTGGCGTCACCGGCGATGTATAGCCATTTGGCGACGCAGCTCGTGTTGCTGGGCAGCTATATGGAGTCGGAGAGCGGCATGGGCGAAGAAGGCTTTGCGGTTGCGACGCTCTGGACGGCCGTTAGCCACCTGTGCCACCTCTCATAGTGAGAAGAATGAGTACAAAAGGGTGGGGGAACTACTTTACAATGGAGCGGCTTTACAATCGTGTCGTGAACCTGTGGCTGTGCGTAGTCCTCTGACGACTTTCGCCGTCGATGCTGTGCAAGAAAAAGTCGAGCGCTTCTTCAATGGATGGCAGATCCGTTCGTGTTGGCTCGACGGGATCAATTTTTGTGACGGTCTCTGCTCGAGTCACGGTCGTGCTGGCGTCTTCGTGACGTGCAGCCGTGGCAAAGCGCGTGGTCTCTACGACGAGCTGGTCGCGGTTTGCGGCGGCGATCCGCAATGCATTCCGCGCCGACCGTCGGATGTGGATGCGTCGTGGAAGCGTGGGCGGTGGCTCCTCTGCAACAGCAGCCGTGCTGGTCGGGGATTTGCTTTTCTGTGCACTGGTCGAGCGTCTCTGCTTGCCGGCGGATCGAGGTCGTTTCCGAGAGAATGTTGTCGACGTTGCCCCGCCGTCGATCGAGCCGCCGTCCTTCTGTCCTTCTTCGTGACCCGAGTCGTTTCCTTCTTCCGAGCCGTCCTCGTCCTCCTCGTCGTCCTCGTCTTCGTGTCTGATATCCCCTTGATCGTTGTCGTCGTCATCTCCGTGATCGGGCGCGCGCACGGATGAGAGAATCGCGACAACGTCATTGTCCACGCGATGCTCGCGGGCCAGGCCCACATACGATCTCAGCAGTCCTCGCTGGCGCCGACGAATTTTCTCGAAAAACTTTTGCGCGTGGGTCTGCACTTGGCGCGTCGAGCGCGTGCCCACGCAGAGCGCGAGCTGTTGCCACGGCCCATCGGGGAACCGCTTAAGCGCCTGTAAGAACCGGTCGTGTTCTTCTGCGGACCAGACACCGCGACGCACCGAACTGCCGGCAAGGCTCGGGAGATAGACGGCTGGCGGCGGTGGCACGCGGCGAGAATCCATCGACCGAAGGTGGTAATGCGTTCTGTTCCACACACGCCACGCATGCAATTACCAACCACGGACCGTTTGCTCGTGGCTTCTTGGAGGGATGAAATCTCAGACCACACACCCACACACCAAATGCCAAGGGATCTCCAATTCCCTTCCGTTTCTCTTGCGTGCAGCGGAACGAGTGAATGTGGGTTCTAAAAAACAAAATCACTGGGGCTGACTCGCGCGAACCGTCAGCGGAGAGATAGGGGATCAACTGTCGCGCAAGCAGCACTGTGGGCATTGAACCCAGCAAGATGATGGTTCAATACTGGAGAAAGTTGGCTGCCGGGAACTGTAGGTTTTTGGTACACGCGTGGGATGAATGTTGCGATATCTGACCTGAAGAGTGTTGCAGGTGCAATGGCACGGCCCGGTGCAATCCGAGCCGCAAAGACAGGGTGGCAAAATCTCACACTCCTGCTCTGGACTACAGTTCCATTTTCTGGACGTATTGTGGATGCGACTCGTGTGTTCGCGCAGTCTGTCGTTGGATGAACCCAAAGGCGGTGAACATGAACCCACGGTCGGGTTCAGTGGTTGGATTCAGGCCCTGAAGAGTGCCTCCCTGATTCAGGGCGGCACTCTTCATATACGCCGAACCGGCGACTGGGGGTGCTATGTATTGTGGGAAACACTGCGTTCTTATTCAGCGAAGCCATTGAGCGAAGAGAAATCAACGGCAGCACCACGATGTGTGCGTGGTCGCAATAGCAGAGTGCTGGATTGCCGGTCTCTGACACTGCAGCAGAAGCAGCTCTGTTCAAGGCATCTCCTGGAGAGGTACTGTAGGTTATGGCTCGAAGCCAGGGAAAGAAGAGGACGCAAGAAAAGCTCAATGTTATGCCAGTCCGCATCAGGATCATCAAAACAGGTGACGCAAGACTTCTCAACATGCATGTGCGAGAGCCTCTGTAAGTCACGTTTGCGGCAGCACCCGGCTTTTGTCCAACTTGAACTTGCTGCACTTTCTACGAGACTGGCGGTGTATTCAGAGTGATGGTCTACCAACCATGTTCAATGGCTCAGTTCTCGAAGAGACGCGATGTCGTTGTCTTCAAAAATTAGTCACTCACTCCGATTCGCCGCTTCTCGCAAGAGACCATGTCGTTTCAAGACGATCAGTCCATGGTTCTGTTGGGAACCTCACAAACTGCACCATACTGACTCTGCCACGCTCGCCACAGCAAACGACTTTCATCTTCATTTCCCACACGTCAGTCGGCAGTGACGCGACTAGCGTGAAGACACCATGTGATTCACTGACCACAGACGGCTTGGTACCGTAGTGGGGGGACGCAACACGAGGAGAAGTTACTGGATAAACAATACTGAGGCAGTACTGGTCAAAAAGAGGTGTCCTTCCCAAGTGCCAGATGCTTCACTCGCACTCGGCGGCCGCTTATCGTGCAGGCGGAACGAGCGTGCTTTGTGCAGGCAGCGATGGCTGAATCGAGAGTCTCTCTATCTCTTTCGACACACGCACAGTCAGTAAGATCAGAAACTTTTAACCATGAGGACTCCATCGCTGTGGATGCGTGGCGTTCGTCCAGCATGTCCCCCGCCCTAGCAGTCTTGTCAACAGTTTCGGGCTGTTTCAATAACCGCGTAACCGCAGCGTAACCAACACCTGGTTGAGAATAGTTTTAAACCTCTTGACTTGATGAATAAGAGAAAAAGTTCAAAACCAGTGTACCAAACTCTCCCTGTTTTATTCCTCGTTGAACACAACGAAAGATCACGTTGGATCCTGTGCCGACGTGGTCGGGAGCCGCGCCGCCGCTCGGTCTCCTCCACATTCCCTTCGTCTCGCTCTCTCGCACCCCGCCATGCAGCGTGCGACTCGCCTGCCCACGCATCCGCTCGTCCTGCGCGGAGCGCGTGCGCTTTCCTCAGGCTACGTGCACGAGACCATCATCCCCACGTACCACTTCCAAAAGTCGCTCACGCGGCTGCCGATCCCGAAGTTCGAAGACACCATGGCGCGGTACCTCGCGTCCGTGGAGCCCGTCGTGACGCCCGCGCAGTTCGCGGACACGCGCCGCGCCGCCGATGCGTTTATCAAGGGCGTCGGTCCGCAGCTGCACCAGGCGCTCGTGGACCGCGACGCCGCCAACAAGCACACGTCGTACATCAACCAGTGGTGGCTCGAAATGTACCTGAGCGATCGCCAGCCCCTCCCGATCAACTACAACCCGCAGATCAAGCTCAAGGCTGACCCGACGCCCGCGAAAAACACGCAGGCGCAGCGCGCAGCCTCGCTCATTGCGTCGTCGGTGCGCGTGCACCGCACGATCCGCGACCGCAAGCTCGAGCCCGATCTCTTCCACCTCAAGCCCGAGTGGACCAAGACCAAGGCGTTCCAGTACTACGCCAAGCTGCTCCCCGAGGCTGTGTCGTTCTACGGCGCCGCGGCGCTGCAGGCGTACCCGCTCGACATGAGCCAGTACAAGAACCTCTTCGAGTCGACCCGCGTGCCGCAGCGCGGCCAGGACCGACTGCAGACGTTCCCGAACGCGCGCCACATTGTCGTGCAGCGCGGCACGCAGTTCTACCGGATCGAGGTGCTCAAGAGCGACGGCACGGCGGTCAGTGACGCGCAGATCTTTGCCCACATTGAAGCGATTCTCGCCGAGCCGCTCGTGACGACGACGCCGGACGCGCCGGGCGTGGGCTACTTTACGACCATGAACCGCGACGCGTGGGCTGACGCGCGCGACCACTTGGTGTCGTCGAGCAACGTCAACAAGGCGTCGCTCGAGGCCATTGACAGCGCGCTCTTTGTCGTGAGTCTCGAGCACGAGGCGCCGGCGACGCCGCAGCAGTTTAGCCGCACGTTTTTGCTGGGCGACGGCGCGAACCACTGGTTTGACAAGAGCTTCCAACTCATTGTGTCGGCGAACGGCGCCGCGTCCGTCAACTTCGAGCACTCGTGGGGCGACGGCGTTGCCGTGCTGCGGTACCTGAACGAGACGTACCAGGACAGCGTCAAGGGCCCAGTGCTTCCCTCGGGCTCGTCGTCGCTCAAGGCCGCGCCGCTCGCGTGGGAGCTCAGCGCCGAGTCCAAGCAGGCGCTGCAAAAGGCCAAGACCACGTTTGACGCCTGGGCCGCGACGCTTCTCGTGGACTGCGCCGAGACGCCCGTGACGCGGCCGATGCTGTCGCGCCACAACATTGGCGCCGACGGCGTGCTGCAAATGACCATTCAGCTGGCCCACTACAAGCTCCACCAGTCGTTCGTTGCGACCTACGAGGCCGCGAGCACGGCCGCGTTCAAGCACGGCCGCACGGAGACGGTCCGCAGCTGCACGAACGAAGCGGTCCAGTTTGTCACGACCATGCAAAACAAGGCGGCGTCCAGCAAGGACAAGGAAGCGGCGCTCCGCACGGCCATTAAGAAGCACGGCGAGCTGACCAAGAACGGCGTCATGGGCCAGGGCTTTGACCGCCACATTTTCGGGCTCAAGCAAATGGCCAATATTAAGGGCATGGAGATGCCCGAGCTCTTTACGCTCCCGTCCCACGCCATCATGAGCAAGATCATCTTGTCCACGAGTACGCTGTCGAGCCCGAACCTCGAAGGCGGCAGCTTTGGCCCCGTGAACGACGACTGCTACGGCATTGGCTATGGCATTGAGAAAGAAGGATCCATGTTCCAGCTCTCGAGCTACCGCAAGGATCTCCCGCAGATGCGCGACGCGCTGGTCGAGAGCATTGTCGAGATCGAGAAGCTGCTCACTGAGACAGCGTCGTCCAAGAAGTAGGGAGAGCATGCCGCGCTTGCGATGGACGATAAGAGATGTCGCTGGAAAAATACAGTTAGATCGCAATTGGTCCATGTCTCTCAGGGTCTCCGCTAAAGTGTGATCCTTCGGAGAGTCTCTAGGATGTGGTCTCATCGTCGCCGTTGCTGCTTGGGGCTGCGCGGGCGGCTACTGTCGCTTCCAGGTCGATCGGAGGACGCCGAGGACGCCGATGGAGGAGGGCGTTTGTTGTTGCTATTGCTGCCAGCAGCCACCGATTGCGAACCGGATGACGAGCTCGATTCTCCACGGCCAACGCTGCGTTCTCGCCATCCAGCACCACCTTGTCCACTGGTACCGCCAGCACCACCTCGACCGCCGTTGCTCTCGTGGTCACGGCGGCTCGCGTCCCGCGAAGATGCCCCAGAAGCCGATGGCGCTCCACCACTCGGTCGTCCGCCTCGCGACGACGAATTGTCACGACGATGGTCCGAGGTCTGTGTAGTACTACTGCTGCTGTGGTGATGCGACGCGCGATCGCGTGACGGGCTTCCCGCTCCAGTGGCACCACCAGTGGCACCACCAGCGGCCGCAGCATCGCCGTGTTGCGTTGGATTCTTGTCGCCATCTTTCCTGATCTTCCAGGGCAGCGACTCATCAGCCACGGGCTCGACCGTCTGTGTGCGAAACGCCACGGGCTCTTTGCCGGGCTCATCAAACGCCCAGTCACGGGGCTCGGGTTCCTAATCACTCGATAAAACTACTGTTAGTCAACGCTGCATACCCAGCCTCGCTCACGATTCTCACGCACGATCTGCTTGAAATACTCGTGCTCGAGCGCTTCCTTGGCTGTGATACGCTTCTCCGGGTCTACTCAAGTGCAGCATTTGGATCAGTAGCTGGCCTCGCACTAGCCCTCTCTCTCTCTCTTTTCGGATGGGATGAATTTACCGTATTCCAGCATCCTCGAGATTAAGTCATAAAGCGCCATGCCGCTTCGCCCCGCTCCAAACTTGACGGCATTCTTAAGCTCCGATTGCGTTGGGTACTTGCGCTCGCGGCCCATCTGCACGACCTGCGGGTACTCGGGGAGATGCTCCATGCCCTCCCACGTCTGCGGCGTCGGCATGCCCAACACCTTGAATATCTTGTCGAGCTGGTCCTTCTGGAACGGGGCTTTCGAACCCTCGACTTCCTTGCCGCAAAACAACTCGCGGCCATTTACAATCTCGGCAAAGATGCAGCCAGCGGCCCACATGTCGACGGCCTTGGTGTAGTGCTTGGCGTCCAGTAGTAATTCCGGTGCGCGGTACCAGAGCGTCACGACGACACGCTCGACGTCCGACAGCGCCTTGATCGGCTCCTTGTAGAGCCGCGCCAAGCCAAAATCCGCGAGCTTGACCTGTCCACGCTTGCGGCCATGGCCCACGACGAGAATGTTCTGTGGTTTCATGTCGCGGTGCATGACCCACGCGTCGTGCATATAGTCGACGCCCTTGAGGATCTGGTACATGAGCGACTTCTTCGTGTACTCGGAGAGCGGCTTCTGCTTACTCTGGACCACAATGTCGTGGAGGTCGTGGTCGGCGTACTCAAAGACAAGCGCCAGCGTCTTCTCCCGCGGGTCCACGTGCACGTCGTGGAGGTGGACGACATTGTCATGATTCAGTTCCCGCAGCAGCTTGATCTCCCGCACCGTCGCGCTCGAGAGCACGACGTCATTCTTGCCCTCTTTGTGGGACTTGACCAGCTTGATCGCAAACACCATAGGCTCTTCTTCCTCGCCAGCGGCAGAGGAACCGCCGCTGTCTTTGGTTTTCGCGCCGCCGGAAGAAGAGGAGGAAGCGGCAGCGGATGTCGACGCGTAGGCCTCGGCCTTGAAGACCATGCCGTACGTGCCCTCGCCGATCTTGCCTAGGATGCGGTACCGATCGAGGCCCTCGGGCCGCCGCAACGCCGTCCGCCGCATGCTGGGCGCCTACTGGATGCGGGTTCAATCCGTTCCGTGACGTGACAGGTTTCGTGATGCACGGTGGTTTACCGTAATCCCTCCGCTAACTGGAAACGCAAACATATGCATCTATCATACAGCACAAGACCTTCGTTAATAGATATACTATCAAATCAAATGCGAATAAATGATTAGATCATGAAACGTTTCTGCGTCTTGGTGATGATGACATGACACCTTCAACGTGGCAGTCTGTGTTCGCTCTCAAAGAATAGTCTTCGAGAGGCACAGTCAGATTCCCTTCTTTGCCTCTCAAACTGAATGCGGTACCTTTGACGAATCTCAAGGTTTTTTCTCGTCCCCGCTGTTTTCCAGAAATATCCCTTTTTCATGTCAACGTTCATACTGTACAGTAGATGAAACCCCGCGGTTTCTCGAGATTCTAGCAAAACGACCCGTGAGGTTTTTCCCCCTTCTTCCCCTTTCTCTCTGGGTTACAGAAAGGTACAGTAACCCTCGCGAAAGTGCAGTGTATTTTTGTCACGCACGACAAACTGCAACAACGCCACGTCGTCGCCGCCCAACTCTCGAGGGCGTCCATTTCGTCCCAAGCCGCGATGAAGTATCTCGAAGAGAACCAACTGACCTGGCTCAACTCGGTGCTGAGCTCGTACGTGGTCGGTGACCGCGAGATCTCGGGCAAGATCGAGGCCTACTCATGCAAAAAGGCCGGTGCCGACAAGAAGCTCGCCAAGTCGCTCGACTCGTACTACCAGCAAGAGGTCGAGGCCCTCGCGAGCGACGTGCTGGGCTCGTCACCGCTCGGACCGCTCGCCGCACCCTCCACGCGCAAGCTTCTGATCAACCTGATCACGACCATGAACGCCAGCTTCCCCGACTACGACTTCAGCACAGTCAAGCCCGAGCAGTTCTGCAAAGAGGCCGACTACCGGATAGCGATCCACCGTATCAACCACGATCTCGCGGAGCTCATCGATTTGGAGAGTAATGGCTTTGTGGAGAAGATGTGGGAGTGCATTGCCGAGTCGATCAAGCCCGACGAGTGCGACGTGTACAGTTACATCCCCGACATGGACTCGGATCCGTTTTCGGACGGCAATCTCTGGTCGTTTAATTTCTTCTTTTACAACAAGACCATGAAGAAGATCCTGTACTTTACGTGCATGGCCAAGGCGTAAGTGCTGGACTGCGGAAGGTGGTGATTGATGGATGTGGAAACGTTAATTAATCACGGGGTATTTCTGTAGCCAATCGGGCTTTGACGATGACGCCATGGACGACGAGAACATGGAAGACCCCGAGGCCATGGACGACGACGCGGACGACAACATCGAAGACTACTTTGGTGGCATGTCGCCCGACTGGTGCGTGTGGGGTTGTTTCAAGCGCGGCCTTTGTGAATTCTCATCGGACTCACGAAGTTTCTCTTTGGTATCGTAGGGAGGACGGCAACTAGACTGGAAGGCCTTCGTTGGGTCCGGTTACGATGTAGCGGCCGACCTTCTCTTCAGTCTCGTTATCCACGCCCCCCATGCTCGCAGCACTCAGTGTGTTCATGCGGTTGAACAGAAGACCAACTAAACGGGAACTCCCCGTTTTCTTTTGCACCCCCAGTCGGCTGGGCCGCAGAAGATTCCTGTATATTCCCCATCCTCTCTCTCATTCCCCACTCTCCGACTCGACGCGGAAGTACTTGTCTGGCGAGCAAGTCCGAGCGCCGAGTGTGCTGCTCTCCTCCCCTGAGTATCTCAATGTGTGCGGTAATGAACGGACGTTGTGTTTCCTCGCATTGAGTTTTTGATTCTTCTGTTATCGATACGGCAGACGCTCACGGACTGACAGTGGGTTCTGTATACCAGCGACACCACCAACCTTGACGACCGGCGGCTCCCGTTGATGCACTTGGAACTTGTGTGTCGAGGGCGCCGACACCGAGGCACCCCGCGGCGGAATCGACGTGAGTGATGTGAGCTGTGCGTGGCCCGCGGGAGTCTCCAGCGAGTCATCTCGCGGACCAGTCCCCGAAGACGGCGGCATCCGTGGCGAGAACGATGTGTTGGGCCGTCTCGGTGCCATCATGAGCACCTTCTTGGGTGAGCACACGGACGCCGACGCCGCTCGCACGCGCGGACTCACAGACAATCGGACAGGACGCTTCTGCACACTCGTGGACGGGGACTCGGTGTCGCCGTCGTCGTGGTCACTGCCGAAAGCATCAGCTTTCAGCTGCGTGACTTGGTCCATCAGCTGCGCTTTCGATTTCCTTTCGTTCGTGAGCTGCTGCTGAAGACGTTTGATCTCGTTCTGATAATGGCGCGCAGCGTTCTCAAAATGGTGCTGCTGTTGCTCTCGCGTGGCGGCGTCCCCTGATGTTGCAGTCGGTTGTCGAGGACTTCGGATGCGCACTTCATGAATCTTCTCAAACGCCTCCTGCTGCTGCTCATAGTCGAACGGATCCCGTGGATCGCCGTTGCCGGGGTCGCGGATGCCGTCCAGTCGGCGTCGGTAGGGCGCCGACAGCGCGCGCACTTTGGCTTCGCGTCGCCGTTGGGCAGCGAGCTCGTTCTGCTTCTGCAGCTCCGAGTATTTGGTTTGAACGAGCGAGCGCTCTTGAGTGACCTTGAGGAGGTCGGTCTCGAGCTGGCGAAGGCGCTGCTGCAGCTCGGTGTTTTCGTTCACGAGCTGGGCCATACGCAGTCGCTGGGACCTTTGAAGGGCCTTTTCCTTCTCGCTCTCCACGTCGCGGATCTCGCGCTGCATGTCGTACAGCGTTTGCAGCCGGAGCAGTGTCTGCTTGAACGTGATGTTCTCCTTCTGGAGCCGCTCGAGTTCGAGTTGTCCAGTTAAAGACTCGAGGAAGCTCGTCTTGGTCTCGACCGACATGGCGCCCGACTTGTCCACGAGCTGACCCACGAGATGCGGCTGCGCGTGGCGTAGTTGTTGCTTGAGATCGTGCTCCATCGTGTGGCGGTACGTTTCAAACTCTTGCTGCTTGGTGAGCAGCTGCACATGCATATCCGCGAGCCGCTTCTCATAACTCTGCTCGAGCTCGACCCGGAGCTCGTGCTGGTCATGCGCCTCGCGAGCAGATGCAAGCTGGGTCGCTACATCTTGGATTGGCTGGCTGTTAGGTCGTCTGGTTGCATCGTCTGTGACGGACGCGCGCCGCTGTCGCCGTGTCTCGATGGTCGTGCGGAGCTCCTGAAGTTCGCCTTGGAGTGTGATGCAGTGGTCTTCAATGTTCGAGGCCCCGAGCACCTCGAACGCGAGCGGTTCTCCAAAGAACTGGTCAGAAGGCTCGGACGCCATTGCTGTCTCTCCTCTGCCAAATGGTCTCACGGCTGGCCCACTGCCTGGCCCACACAGCCTCGTAAAGACGATGGATATGCGAATGTGCATCCTCCTTCCAACATCGCTTTTTGGGCTTCCTCTCTATTTTGAGACGCGCTACAAAGGGTGCTTCATACTGATGCGTTGCCCGTGAGATAGCCAGTCTACTGTGCGTTCGCGTACCGCACGCACTTTCCAGGACCAGTCGAGCGCCGCAGCCGCTCTTTGGTCGATTAAACAGAGTGCCTTGACGTCTCCATCAGCAGCTCAATATTGGGTGGATATTATCCTAATCCATTAAATTGTGCGACCGTCATTCTGCTTTGTCACCCCAATTGAGCGGATCCGATCGCCCAAAGCCAGCCGGTTTTGGGCTCAGATGTGAACATCAACCTCCTCCTCCCATCTCCAACGCGAAGGAGAGAGGCGCCATTCGCCGTCCAACCGCTACTGTAGACCAGACCCGCCCTGCGCACCTACAGGCAACCGACCATGAGTACCAACGCCGCGATCGATGAGCTCGCGCTCGCGGCGCAGCTGCGCCAGTCGCTCAAGATCCACAACGACGACATCCCTGTGCCGACGCCCGAGGGCGACGCTGAGGCCGCACCAGCGCCGCCGGTCCTGCCAACACCGCTCCATGACGCGGTCGTGGACGGCGACATCGCGCGCGTCACGGAGCTGCTCGCCACGCAACCGGAGAGCGTCTTTGCCAAGAACAAGAACGAGGCCACGCCGCTCCACATTGCCTGTGTGGACGGTCCCATGGAGCTTGTCGAAGCCATCTGTGCGGCGCAGCCCGACATGGAGGCCACCGAGGCCTTTGGCTTTACGCCGCTGTTCGTCGCGATCGCGAGCGGCCAATTAGGTATCGCCAAGTACCTGTTCGAGACCCACGGCGCCTGTATCGACGGCCGCGCCGACAAGGCCGGACTCACGCCGCTGTTTTACTCGGCGGGCGACGGCAACATGGAAGTCGTGCAATGGCTCGTGGACAACGGCGCCGACGTAAATGCCTCTAGACAGGAGAACGGACCGCCCGTGCTCGCGGCGGCCGCGCAGGGTAAGCTCGAAGTGCTCCAGTATCTGCTCACCCATGGCGCCAACGCCAAGGGCACGACGGCCGACGGTAGCACGGCGCTCCACTTTGCGTCGGCGCGCGGCCGTGTGGACGTGGTCCAGTACTTGCTTTCCAACAAGCTCGTCGAGGTGAACGCGGTGACCACCAACGGCATGACGCCGCTGCTCGTGACCATGCAGGAAGACAAGCCCGACTTGGAGATTATCAAGCTGCTGCTCGCGAGTGGGGCCGACGTGACGCTCGCGGCCACCCGCGACGGCGCCACACCACTGCACTGCGCGACCCAAGACGGCACGGTCGAACTGACGACGCTGCTGCTGGACGCTGGCGCCGACGTGAACGCACAGACCACGATGGGCGCGACGCCGCTGTACCTCGCGTCGTTCTTTGGGCATTTGGAACTCGTCAAGTTTCTCGTTGAGAAAGGGGCCGACGTGAACCTCCAGACCCAGGAACACGCGACCGCCATGTTTGCGGCCGCACAAAACGGCAAGACCGAGGTCGTCGAGTTTCTCATTAACCACGACACGGCGTGGAAGACCACGCAGCTGCCAGTGCTGCTCATGCCCGCGCAGGCCGGCCACTTGGACGTGATCAAAGTGTTTGTCAAGCACGGCGCCGACGTCAACCTCGCGGACGCACGCGGCGTGAACGCGCTCATCCTCTCGATCTCGTTTGACCACACTGAGGTCGCGACGTACCTCCTGGAGCAAGGTGCCGATCCGAACCAAGGCAGTGGCGTCAAGGGCTCGACGTGTCTCCACACGGCCGTGTCCCACAAGCAGATCGACGTCGTCAAGCTGCTGCTCGCCAAGGGGGCCGACGTCAATGCCCAAATGACGGACGGGTCCACTCCGCTCCACTTGGCAGCCCAGCAAGACCTGCTCGAGATTTTCGAGGCGCTAGTGCGAAAGGGAGCGAGCGGCTTGCTGGCGACCACGACGAACCAGTTTCTCCCCGCGCATTACGCCGCCCAGATCGGCCAGCTCCCGATGCTGCAGCTGCTGGAGAAGAACATGCAGCTCGTGAGTTGGGACTCGCCGACCGCCAAAGACGGACTCTCACTGCTCTACCTCGCGGCAGGTAACGGCCACGTCGACCTGGTGAAGCATATTCTGGGCCGACCCGGTGTCGAGATCGAAGGGTACGCAGCGTCCCGTGCGACGCCGCTGTACGTGGCCTCGCAGCAAGGCCATGTCGACGCCGTGCGCCTCCTTGCCGAAGCCGGCGCGTCTGTCAACACCCCCATGGCCGATCGCTCCACGCCGCTCCACGCTGCGAGCCAGAACGGCCACGTGACGACCGTCGAGTTGCTCGTGGCCAAGGGCGCCAGTGTCAACGCCAAGATGAAGGGCAACGCGACGCCGCTGTACCTGGCGGCCCAGCAGGGCCATGTCGAGATCGTCGAGATCCTTACCGCCAATGGCGCCGACGTAAACGCGGCCATGACGGACGGCTCGACGCCCTTGCTGATCGCCTCCGATAAGGGCCACCTCGAGATTGTGCGTGAACTGTGTGCCAAGGGCGCCACAGTCACGGTGACCATGACGAGCGGCATGACGCCGATCTACGCGGCGGCGGCCAAGCAGCACTATGGCGTCATCGAGACGCTGGTCGATGCCGCGCCGCCCAAGGCGTTTTCCACGGAAGAGATCAGTACGCTCATGATCGCCGCGGCCGACGGCGGCCAGCTCGAGCTCATGAAGAAGCTGCTCACGCACGGCGCCGATGTCAACGCCATGAACTCACGCAAGTTCACGCCGCTTTTCCGCGCGTGCGGGTCGGGCCGTCTGGAGGCCGTGCAGTTCCTCGTCGAGCAGGGAGCCGACTTCGAAGCCAGAGGACTGAACGATATGACGTGCCTGCAGATTGCCCTGTCGCTTCGCCAGCCCCACATCGTCGAGTACTTGCTGAGCAAGGGCGCCGACGTGAAGGCGCGCGCAGGCGACGGCGCGACGCCCCTCCACGTCGCGATGGAAGGCGGGGACGCCACGATCATCGCACTGCTGCTGGCGAGAGGAGCCGATCCGTATGCCGCGACCAGCGACACGACGCTCACGGCCGTCCACATCGCCGTGCAGCACGGCCACTTGCCCGTTCTGGTCAAGCTCGAGCGCATGGGTCTGCTATCGGATCTCAACGCACCGACGGCGGACGGCCATATCACGCTGCTGTACTGGGCGACAGTCCACAAGCAGACCGAGATTGTGCGGTTCTTGTTGGCCAAGAAAGACCACCCTGTGGACGTGGATGCTGCAGCGAGCAATGGCTCGACTGCGCTCTTTGTGGCGGCGCAGCTCGGCGAGTTGGAGCTCGTGCGCGTGCTGCTCCACGCCGGCGCCAAGGCGACGGTGGCGCTGGCCGACGACCAGGCGACGTCTCTTCACGTGGCGTGCCAGAGCGGCAACGTTGCGATCGTCGAGCTGCTCGTGGCCCACGGCGCCGACGTCCATGCGGCGATGAACGGCAGTGCAACGCCGCTGTACTTGGCGGCGCAACAAGGGCACGTCGCGATCCTCCAGTATCTGGTCGGCAAAGGAGCCGAGGTGGACGCGCCCATGAAGGATGGATCCACGGCGCTCTTGGTCGCGGCCCAGAACGGCCACGTGGAGGCCGTCAAGTACTTGCACAGCCTCGGCGCCGACGCCACGCGCGCGACCACCAGTAACGCCACGGCGTTGTACTTGGCGTCCCAGCGTGGCAACGCCGCGGTGGTCGAGTTCTTGCTCTCGCTGGGGGTCGAGGTGGACGCCGTCATGCAGGACGGCTCGACGCCGCTGATCGTCGCGGCCCAGAACGGCCACGTGGACGTGGTGCGGCTGCTGGCCGCGCACGGCGCCGACCAGAACGCGCGCATGACCGCGGGCGCCTCGGCGCTGTATCTGGCTGCGCAGAATGGCCGCAACGACGTGGTGCAGTTGCTGCTTCTAGAGCAAAAGGCCAAGTTGGACTGGACAATGCAGGACGGCTCGACGGCGCTCCACATCGCCGTACAGAACGGGCACCAGAATGTCGTGGGCATGTTGCTCGCGTGTGGCGCGAGTGTCGACGCCACGATGCACAATGGCATGACGGCGCTGCATATCGCCGCGAGCGTCGGTGCCGTGCCCGTGGCCCACGCACTCGTGGCCAAGGGGGCCGCACTCGAGGCCAAGGACAACAACCGCATGACGCCGATCGACTACGCCGCCATGGCGCAGCACAGCGACGTCGTCGAGCTGCTCATGGCCAACGGCGCGATCCTGCGCTCGTGAGCGCAACTCAAGAGGTGTAGATTGCCAGTAGGGAGCTGCTCGTTCATCTGATGTCGGTTCAAGCATGCTTCGATAAGTACGGTGCGTACTTATCCCAGTCCTATACCAAAAAAAAACTGTGAGTCTGTTAAGTACGCATTTTTGGATTTCCGCGCCTAAAAAACTGCGAATTTCAAAAACGCGTCTCGAGGTCCCTCCCACAGCCACAACCGGAAACACCCCAAGAGCGCTGCGGAATAAGAAGAGATGGCGACGACCACGACGCGGTCGCCCGTGGTGTTCAACGGCGCAGGGGACAGCGGAGCGCTGCTGGCAGGCGCCTCCTCCAGCGTCGACTGCGCGGGCTCGGCGACGCGCGCGCTGCGAGTGCGCCGCAGTATGACGCCCAGCGGAACGCCTTCTTCCTCGGCGGCGCCCACCACACCGCCAGCGCGCCGCACGACGCCCAAGGCCAAGGTGAACCTCAACTTCTCGGCCGTCAAGGCAGCAGGATCGGCGACGCCCCCGCCGCGCGTGTCTCCTCGCACGACGCCCAAGAGTGCGGACAGCGCACGCAAGCCGCTGCGCGTCGTGACCAACACGTCCAACGGCACGCCCACAAGCGTCCACAAGATCTTGCGGGGTGTGTACGCGATGGTGGACGTGCGGCTCGGTGCCGATGGCGAGATCGACTGCAGCGACGCTGTGGCCAAGAAGCTCGCGAGTATGGGCGCGACGATCCTCAAGAAGAAAGGCGGGCGACTCACGCACGTGGTCGTGAGCCACTTCACGCCGCAGTGGAAAGAGAAGGTCGGCAAGTGGCATTCGTTCTCGGCGCCCGTGGAGGTCGTGTCCCAGCTCTGGGTCAACGCGTGCTTCACCAACAAGCAGCGCATGAAGGAGAGCGCCTTCTTCCCCGTGAACAAGGGCGTGGAGACAAAGAAAAGCGTGTCAGCGATCGCGCGCAGGCGAACGCCACCGGTTACGCCCACACGCCCCAGCTCGGCCATGGGGATACTCACGTCGAGTGGTGCAATGTCGTTGACGGCCACGGCGCTTGCGCGCAGGAACTCGGCCGGAGGATCGCGCAAACGACGCGCGCAGTCGATGGAGTCGATTGCGTCGGACGCCAATTTGAGAAGCCTAGAGATCAACACGCAGAAGCTGCTCAAGCAGAGCGCGAAGTCCGACGTGTACGCTGCAATCGCGGCGGCGGCCAAGAATGCGACAGTGTCCCCGCCCGTGATGAGCAAGACAAGAGAGGCCAAGGCGGCCACGCCGCCGCTGACGGTGCGTTTGAAGGCAACGCTCGAGCGCCGCAAGAGCTCTGCATCCAGTGTCTCAGGCGATCTCGAGCGCGCACGATTCGGCGACTCACAGCCGAGCAAGGATTGTGTGGCTGAGAGCTGCTCGGAGGCTGAAGGTGACAGCCAAGGAGCCAAGAACTGCAACGGTGATGTGACGAGTGGCGAAGTCAGTGCTCCCAGCAGCGGCGCCATCGCCTTGTCCTCGAATTCGACGACACCGCCGCTTACCCAAGAGGCCCTCCAGAGTCTCAACATCGAGTCCCCTCCAGTTGCGCCGATCAAGGGCGGATGGGCGTGTTCGATCTGCAGTTGCATGAACACCAAGACTAGCCGATCCTGTAAAGGGTGCAAATCTTCCCGCCTCGTTGCGAAGACGTCGGTGTCCGACAAGTCGCCGACGAGACGCCCGGCGCTTCGATCTGCGCCGACATCGCGCCAGCGACGGCTTACTGTGAAGGGCATGGCATATGCTGGCATTACTGGAACGCCGACCATTCCTGCCCGGCAGAAGAAACCAATGTCTGCGAAGAGACCGATTGGGACTCCGTCAGGCCCATCTTCGAGCACCCTGGCTGGACAGAAAACGCCGCAGTCTGCTTCAGCACAAAAGAGACCAGTGTCTTCGAAGAGACCTCCGCTTCCGCTCAAGCGACCGCGGTTTTCTACCGACACGGAAGGTAGCGTGCGGAGCGTCAACGACATTTTCAGTGACGAGCGTCTGGTACCGTCTACGCCGGCAAAGAAGCAGAAGACAACTTCAGCGCCCACACCAGGCACCACTTCCAAGAAAGGTGGTCCGCAGCGCGCAGTGATTGGGATCACAGGTGTGGACGGTGAGAAGAGGGATACAATCGAATGTGCTGTCCATGGTATCGACGCCAACCTCTCGAGTGAACCAGGCCACCGAAAGGCTCGTGTTGTCAAGAGCGTGGATTATTCCGCTGGTGTCACGCATCTCATCGTTGGTGGCGAAGCCAAGCGAACGATCAAGGTATTATTCGCGATCGCGCGTGGCGCGTGGATTGTCTCGGAGGCGTGGGCCTTCTCGTCGATGGAGCAAGGCAAGTGGCTGGCCGAAGCCGACTTTGAGGTGTCCGAGTTCCCGAGTCGAGAGAGGCGTTCCCATCCTGAGCAGCGCCAAGTGTTCCGCTCGCTCAAGTTCTTCGTTGGCTCGAACATCGACCCGTCTCGGGAAGTGCTCATGTCACTGATCCAGTGTGCAGGAGGAGAGGTGCGGAGCTAGTCATCCGATAAAGCTCTTCGGTCGCATGCTGATTTCTTCTCTTGTGCCGAACAGATCGTGAATCAAATTTCCGTGGCGGACTATTGCATCTGTGGAGATGAAACACTCTTCCGCCGAGCAGTTCGAACCAAGATTCACGGTGTGACGCCAAAGGTGCGGCAATCCTATCTCACTACTATCCGCCCCGTTGTGCGGGTTCTTGACTGTCTGTGTGTCGTCAACAGTGGGTATTTGATAGTATCGCAAACCTGAAGCTCGAAGACCCTTCCGCGTACAGCGTGCAGTCGACGGGTGCGGCTGAAGAGTCAAAGGAGGAAGATGCCGACGTCGTGTCGGCTGACGAGACTGAAGGAGCCGACGCTGTGGTCGTAGAAGAGAGTGCAAAGCCACAAGACGAAGGTGCCAATGCGGCATTGGCGGAAGAGACAGAAGATGCGAAGGTCGAAGGAGGCGACGTGGTGTCGGCGGAGGCGGTAGAAGAGCCGAAGAAAGAAGAAGAAGCCGTTGTCCGGCCGAGTGAAGAGCCGAAGGACGGAGACGCCAACGAGCAATGAAGCGGTTGTTCGGCAGCATGAAGGGAATTAGGGTGATAATGTTTAGTCTTTCCGAGTGGAGTGGTGCGTCCATTTTTATAGCACCAGTAGATGAAGAATATGCATACAAGTGTCTTGGTGTTCGTTCATCTGTACCAGCGTGATCCTTGCACAGGTGCGGGCATCCAGCATCAGTGACACCAGTGACTGGGAGACCAGGAGTGTAGCACAGGAGTTACAGTATCCACCCATCACCAGGCTGCCGTGAATCTCAGTTCACCAAGGTTCATGAATGTAGCCTGCATCACCGCGATGGATCCCAGTTTCTACAACGGTAAACAGGACCAGCGTCCGCAGAGACAATAAAATAAGGGTGTCTATTGGATCCTAATACGCCTTTTCTCGTTTGTACATCGACATAATTACAGATGCAGCCATCGCCGCCACATCGCCGTGGGCTCGTCTTGCTTCTTCTCCACGGGCACGTCGCAGTATTCGTTAATGGCGTTCGCAAAGTGGAGTGACCAAAAGTGCTTGTAGCCCGTTCGGCTCCCGTAGCTGTACCCGGCGCCAACAAACTTGTAGTCGCCCAGGATGTTGTCGCGGTGGTCCTGCGCGGCCATGAGCGCGTCCAGCGCAGCCTGCGGTGTCTCGAAACCGGCCGCGACGTCCTCCGTGAGCGTCGTGAAGACAAACTTTTGGCCGCTTACGCGCTCGGCTGGACTCGACGTGTCGTCACCTGTGCCCGCAAAGTAGTCGCTGTCGGCCATGTCGTTGGCCATGATGTGGGACGCACGCATCAGTTTCCTATCGATGAAGGAGAGAGAAAGAGAGAGATTAGAAAGTGGTAGGGCGTCATGGAGGGTCATGGACAGAAGCGTACATATTGGTGCACACAGGCGGCTTGCCGTCCTGCCGCCGTTTCTCGTTGACGAGCTGGACGATCTGCTCACTAAAGTCTTGGGCAGATACGTGACGCGCTCGGATAAACGACGCGTGCGAGGTGTTGACCATGGTGGCCACGCACAGCAGCACGACGCAGAACACGAGGCGCAGCGCGCGGTGTGCAGACGCCTTCCGCAGCGCCGCCATGGCGTTCTCGAACCCAGAGGACGTCGCTTTCGCACACTGCGCAGAGCTATGGAAGAGCGGGATGCCGTCGCCGCTGCGATCTGAGCCAAGAGCTTTCGCAGCACGGCTCAGAAAAATCCGCGGCGCGGAGAACGTGATCCAGCCTGACCCGAAAATTGCGACTGCGGGATTGGAAACGTGGGCGGCGAGTCTTGAAGTGGGAGGACGCACTTGCAGTGGTCGTCCAAGCGAGAGCAATGGGCGGACGACGTTAATAAGGGAGTGACAGACGATTTTCTCCTACGCGGACGGCTACGGAGGTGGAGCGGATGAGGTGTTTACGCGAATGGCGTGTCCTCAGCTGAGCTACTCGGTGTACCAGTTCGGCTTGGCTCGCTCTCCTCTGCCACTGCTGTCGGTCAGATGCTACTGGGGTACGTGAAAGGTTACATTTTAGATTCGCACGCATTGATTGGTCCGCTAGCAGCCTTAATCCACGCTAATTGGCTGAAAATCGAAACGTGCTCCGGATGTCTTCGCGGAATTGTTGACGGTGTGAGTTGCTCGACACTGCACCCGGCCCATCCCCCTTTGGTCGCCTCGCGGGCGCTGCTTTTCCCCCAAATCAAAGAAAGGAGGTTCTCCACATAAGAACCGATCTTGTTTCTGGCGATCTTGGCCCAGTAAAAGTCACTGCATGGCTGGGTGGACAAATGTGGGAGCGTACAGACTGTATTACGCACATGTGGCGAAGCGTATGCAGTACCGTACTCTAGTATTATCCCCCACTCACTCAGTGGGTTCATGACTTGGAAGACTATAAAATATTAATCCTGCAGATCGTGTCAATAGAGCTGAGTGTAAGTGCCGGCAACAATGGACACATTCCGCACAGCATCGGCCAGAGCGTCACTTGCCACAAGGCGGCGTTACGACGAATCAATCACTCGGTTGAAATACACTGGATGCCAGTCCGCAAGCACTTGAACATCAGGATTCTGCCTCAGACGTGGCGATCGTGCTCTCGTCACAATCTGACAACCGGCTCTGTTCAATGAACAGAGCCGGTTGTCAGATTTAAACCATGAACAGTGTTCATGCTTTACTGTACCATGCGGGTCGGGTCGGGTTCTCCCAAAGCCAAAGTGGTTGTAAACCCGTTTCTCTCCTCCCTCTCTGCAGTGACGTTGTGGCTTCATCGAACTTAGCACACCGTACTTAGATACTATATCGTATCTAATCGAGAAGGCACGGTTCAATCTAGTTCTTTTCGCTGTCTCACCCTTGTTCCATGCATGGTGAAGAAGCCAAACCTCCCCCCTTTCCTTCGGCAACAAAGTGAGGAACCGCAAGAGTCCATTGCCCGCAGTCAAATCATGACGGACGCCGCCGCCGCCAAGGTGCTCACGCCCACGCCGTCGCTCGCCCCCGACTCCATGCCGCGTGCGCGTCAGGTACACTTACAGACCTCTTGGAATAAGAATGCCTCTCTTGTTCTCGTGGTTCAAATATGTGGCGGTTACGCGATGGCATAGATTGTGAGCATCAATGAGGAAGGCACGAACTTTGAGCTGGACGAGAAAGCGCTTGAGGAGATCTTCCAGAAGGTACGGGAAGATCTCATCCTGGTGAGGGTTGGAAATCCACCTTCTGTTTGCTGATAGATGCCCCATCCATTGTTAGGTGCCGGAGGATATGAAGGTCGCCATCTTCTCGGTGGTCGGTGCGTTCCGCACGGGCAAATCCTTTGTGTTGGACCTGTTTCTGCGCTACCTGCGCTTCAACAGCCCCACACGCATCATCGATGTGAACACCGGCGCACCCACCGACTCGGACGACTGGAAAAAGTGGGCCTACGAAGGGCTCGACGGCAGCAGCGAAGGCAAGCTCGAGGGCAACTCCAACATGGAGCAGACCCACGGCGAGAAGGGGTTCTCGTGGCGCGCCGGTCGCAAGCGCAACACGACCGGTATCTGGATGTGGGAGACGCCGTTCATCCGCAAGAGCCACACGGGCGAGGACATTGCCGTGTTTCTGATCGACACGCAGGGAATGTTTGACTCGGAGACCTCGCAGATGCTCACCGCCAGCATTTTCGGCCTGAGCACGTTGCTGAGTTCGTACCAGATCTACAATGTCGACAAGCGCGTCCAGGAAGACAACCTGCAGCACTTGGCGCTGTTCACAGAATACGGACGGTGCGTGACGGTCGATTTTGGGTTCAATTCAAGCACTGATATATACTTGTCTCATTCCTCTACAGCATGGCGCTGATCAGCGAGAACACGTCCAAGAATGCGCTGAGCAAGCAGTTCTCGGCCGTGTCCAACCGAAGCCTCGACAAATCGAGTTCGAGCATTTCGGCCAAGAGCAGCGGTGACGCCGACGAAGAAGACAAGACCGAGAATGAGAACGACGGCGATGACGATGACGACGACGAGGAAGACGAAAGTACGCGCGCGAAGCGTCCGTTCCAGCGGCTGGATTTCCTCGTGCGTGACTGGCAAGACTTTTCGCGCAAGGATACACTGCTGAAGAAGCGTGCCGACATGAAAGAGTACATGAAGGACTTGCTGTCGTCGCGCAAGCAAAAAGATCTTGCCGACACGCGCGAGCAGATCAACTCGTGCTTTGAGCACTTGCACTGCTTTTTGTTGCCGCACCCGGGCCACGAAGTGACCGAGCGCGAGTACGATGGCGCGGTCTCGGCGATCGACAACCGTTTCTTGGAGCTGCTGACCAACTACTTGGACGATCTCTTTGACCCCAAGCACTTGGTGCCCAAGAAGATCCACACGATCCCGGTCACGTCTCGTGAACTGCTCACGTACATTAAAGCGTACGGGTCGCTTTTCCGCGAGGCGACAATTTTCCCTGAGGCCAAGACGCTGCTCGAGGCCACGGCTGAAGCCAACAATGTCAACATGCGTGACAAGGCGCTGAGTATGTACAAGAAGGAGATGGACAAAATCGCCGGCCCTAAGTGCTCGTACGTGGTCCCAAAAGAGATTACGGCGCACCACAACTTGTGCATGGAAGGCGCGGTCACGGTGTTCGACAATGGTGCCAACATGGGCCGCCGCAGTCAGATTCTCAACTTCCGTCAAGCGCTCGTGGACGAGATTGAGAAGGAGCATGCACGCTACGTCGAGGTGAACGCCGAGCGCGACCCGTACAAGTACCTCGAGTTTTACCTCGTGCCCGGCGTGATCGCAATCTCGCTGCTGGTGTTCCGCATCACTCAGGACCTGTTCTGCTACGAGAACATTGGCTACGACGTGCCGCTTTACGACTGCAAGTACGTAACCAAGCGCACCGTGTTTCCCGCGCGTGAGAGGGCGATGGACTGACGTACTTTGGGTGATGTTTTGTAGGCACGTGAGCACGACGCTAACCAACCTGTATTGGGCGATCTTCGTGTTCATGATCCTCATCGCGTCCACGACCGGAAAGGTCATGTTCGACAAGCTCAAGCCGTTTATCATGGTCGCAAAGGGTGCCGTGCAGGGTGCCGTCGGTGGCATGAACGACAAGGCGAAGACCGAGTAAATATCGGGAGCGATGAGGTCGACGAATGTGTAGGTTACCGAGCTGTGCATACTGAAGACGTGATCAACCCTAGACCACCATGGTGAGTGCGGGAGAATTACCGGAGTGATATCCAATACCTGACGACGAAGAAACGGCCTTGCTGTTTCGTATTGATGCATCGCTTTGCACGTCGATGCATGTTTAATCTGAATAGATCAATTCGTATGCAGGCTGTCTCGGTGCTGCGGTACCGGCGTAAAAAGAAGTCGTCATTGTGATCGAATGCTCAAAGCGGTGCGAACCTCACATTCACTTGACGTCGAAGATAAATGGTGGAGAAAGAGAAGATAATTTCGACAGCGTGGCTGTCAATGCGACGAAGAGGGTGCTGTGATTGGACGTGATTGAGGACACTCAAGAACGCTGCTTGCTGACGTGGTTGCGGGTGCCGCACTAAATCGCCGTGATGGCTGCGCAATGCAGTGACCGCTGCCTGCGAGACGTTCCGTTGAATAGTGAGGTGAAGATCTTGCAACACGTCGTTTGTCTGCAGCGTCGTCGCCAGCGCAAGAACTGTCTCGGTGCAAACCGCGGTCGTGTTGGTTCTACTCGAGAGTCGAAGAACTCGAAGAGATCTTGCGAGCGGGCACGTTGGATCCCCGAGCTGGCGCAGAAAAGTGGATATGACAGACATATCGGGAATCTCGGCGTCAACCATCGATAACGATTGCCAGCGCGTTGCCCGTGCGAGTTCAGTCACGGTGGTCACGCAGTCGAACTTGACACGATCCAGCTCCAACGTGTGCAGATGCGGGGCACGCTTCAAGATTTTTAACATCAGGGATGCTGAAAACGTGCCGTGACGCCTGGAAAGTAACAGAGACTCGAGACCGGCAGCAAGCGAGACAAGCTCGAGCACCCACAAGTCACTGCACTGCGCGACTTCTATTGCCATCGACTTGACGATGCGGCGTCGCTTTCCGCTGTGCTGCCGCTCACCTCGGATCAGTTTCGCGTCTTC
Organism: Pythium phragmitis; assembly: GCA_023335925.1. Classification (NCBI taxonomy): domain Eukaryota; phylum Oomycota; class Peronosporomycetes; order Pythiales; family Pythiaceae; genus Pythium; species Pythium phragmitis. The sequence continues at coordinate 3,407 of JAADVZ010000019.1, read as the reverse complement.
ATTATCAAACACGACTTGCGCATCGATCACAAACTCTTGAACCGGACCCGTAGCCAAAGAACTCGACAAGCAGCCAGCCACTGCCTTCCAAACGACCTTGCGATATTGCCGTTTCTGTAGAAGAAGCATCAACAAGCTGAGGTCGATACCCCTCACAGATTTCGCGCATCCGATGGCTCCAATGACGCCGTGGACGAGGTTCGAGAGCCGATCGAGCGGCACGTGATCGATTTCGTCAACCTCGAGAGTGTCGTTTTTCGGTGACAAGCTCCCGGTAGTCACGAGCATGTGTGGAGAGCTGTCGGCCACAGTCTGGACCAATCTCCGAACATCGTCGCTGCCGCATGCAATCATCCTTGGATCCAATGTGAGCGTATCGAAGACGACGAAATACGGCTGAATCTTGACAAGTTCGTGAACACGCTGAACGACCCATGGTGTAATGGGGATCGAACTGACGGAGACATGAATGCGCTTGAAGACGAACGCTGCGGAAACGGCCTGGCTGACTCCGCCGATGTGGACGGCAGTGGAGTACGCTGCAAAGATCGCAAGGTCGCTGAAGAACCGCTCAACATGCCAGTTTGTGATCGTGCCAGGAACCTCTTGCAACCTGGCGTTGACAGTGACGTAGATGGGATGTGGTGCCATCTTCTTCGTAATGATGCACTCGAGAAAATGATCCCTATTTGCTTCAAACTGAGATTCTTGAGGACTGCTGACCAACATTTGCGCGACAATGTCGCTGAGCCATCGGGTGTCGGCACCAGCGACTTGCAACTCGAACTCGAGGCCCACAACGTCAAGACACACTCCTCGCTGCTCCAGTTCTTCAACGATTGATGGGGACTTGATCATCAACGCTAAACGCAGTTGCGGCGGGCGAAGATGGACGTCAAGATTGTATATTTCCATGGCCTCTCGCAGCTCGACCATGCTCTCGCGAAACGTCTTCTTGTCATTCTGGGTCGTCTCGCTCATCTCGCTCTCGGAAGCCAACTTCATGAAGTCCACGAGAACGACAGCGATGACGCCACGGGTCGGCGACGCGTCACGCCAGCGGTACATGACGGACCACGTTCGCGTCACGAGGCTCCACGGCTCCAGCACAGAGGGCAGCGTCAGCGGCAGCGTCCAGCTTAGCGGCAAGTAGTCGCGCGGCGGCGGCAGCATCTCCTCCATCTTAAGACGGAGGCTGCGTTGCAAGAGTGGACTCGAAGATTGCTGGGGACTTCTGCGGGAAATTGAAGTGCTCGGAGTGATGATCATGATTTTTGATTGGCAATTAATAGTAAAAACAAATCATCTTTTTAACGAATCAAGTCAGCTATTCAGCACCGAAAGTGGACGGTGTATGTACAGATAGTGCTTGGAGTTGGCATGCTGGATGGATAGATAGAAGAGGAGGAAGTTGGATAGATCGTCATACGGCACCCGAGTTGCCCTGAAGACTGGTGGCGTTGGAGCCTGAGAGCGACCGCAGCTGGCGGAACGGCAGCCACGCCCACTCGGTCGCGGTTCTCCAGGCGCCAGCGGCAAAGTCAAACAGCAAGTACTGGCCCGGGTGCTGTTCCGGAAAGACCGGTTCTCGCAACAAGTGGCGCGGCATGCGCTGGCCAAAGCGTTGCGACCGGTCATGCATCCACCACAACACCGAGTAGCTCGTGGCTTCTTGGTCATTCTCGTGGAGAATCATGCCGGGGTACCACTCGCCATTGTAATGGACTTCGACCGCATCACCCTTGCTGAAGACAGCCACCGGAACGATGGAAGATCCCACCACACTACAGGCTGTGGATTCCAGAAGCGGCTTCACCTTCTCGGTTGTGGTCGCAATTGCCGTGGCAGATTTGGATGCCGTCGAACTGGTGTCCTTGGAGAAGCCATCGTGAAGGGATGGCCGTGGAGACAGCGCAGCGTACTTGGCCTCAATGTCTCGCAAGTGGGCGTTCACGTGGTCGAATCCCTCCACAAGAATCTGGCGCATGGGGCTCGAGGCAAACGGCGCGCGGTCGAGCGCGTCTTCCACGAAGTTGTAGGCGCGCTTGAACCGCATGAGCAGACCGTCGACGGCATAGTCCCGCGGATCGATCGACTGTTCCTTGCGGCACATCGGACACGAGTGGAAGCGGTGCTCGGCGGCCATTGAGAGACACGACCAGCAAAACGTGTGCTTGCATGAAAGCGTGATTGCGCTCTTGACCTCATTCTGCAGACAGATCGGACACGAGACCTTGTGGTCGCTGATGCGGAAGTTTCCGTCAGGAAGAATGCACAGCATGACGCGGTCCGTGAGCGTGCTGGTGGAGTGGCAGAGCTTGTCCATGGCCGCGCCGTCGTAAAATGGCTGCACCTTGAGCAGGTCTTCCAGCACGACTTGCTTGAGCTCATTGCCGGGAAACATCTTGTCAAATTTCTTGGTAATTTTGACGATCGCGAGGCTGTTGAGCAGAATGAATCTTCGGAACGCGTCGACTTTTTCCGACAGCTCGATCGCGCCAATGAGTAGCGCACGCGCCTGCGCTGGACTCAGCACCCACCGAGAACCCAGCGCGTTCTGAAGCGCAAGGAGATCTTGGTCCAAGAGCTCGCCGTGGATGCGGTCATGGGCGTCATTCACGCGCTGCAACTCGTGCTCGATGGCAACAACGAACTCGTCTCGACCGACGACTGCGGACATGGCCGCGTCCTCGATCGCCCCATTTATCTGCTGTTGTTGTTGCTGGTGCGTGAGCGCTCGGATCGTCTTCTTGAGCAGCTTGTAGTCGACGTAGTCGTCCTCCCAGCCGGGCGTCGCGAGGCCGCGCATGCGCTTGCCAAACTTCATGCTTCTCGACGCGGTTCGGTGGAGAGAGAGAGGAGGAGGAGGAGAGGCGACGAGGAGAGGCGCCGGGTCACGGTGCCGGTTCTTTTTCCGAACTGATCATTCACGACGCTTCCTCCCAAAGCTGGGTGTCGACGCTGGACACGTCCATGGCCTTCCGCGCATGTGCGTTCATCTCGAGAGCTGCTCACTCTGACACACCGGACGGAAGATTCGCCTTTGAAGATTCGTTGGTATTAAGTATCCACCAGAGACGAATCTAGTTTGGCGAGATATATTACCACTTTACTACCTTGTATTAGTAAATGACCGCCTCATTGTGAGCGCTGCCGTCTACTTCAGTAATTTTAGATATATGAAATACCTGAAGATGAGCATCTAGCGAATCAAAACGAGCACTTTGGTCTTGAGAACCCAGATTCAGACGAGTAAATTACGATGATCCACACTCAATCTGATGGTCCTTTCTGTAAATACTTCCTTCCCCGAAATGCGACCTAGATTAGGCATTCTTTCTAGGGCGCATCCGTTTCTCTTTCTATTTTAGTACAATCCCATGGGGTTCATGACTATCCTGGATCGT
>JAADVZ010000189.1:0-43354 GCA_023335925.1 Pythium phragmitis | reverse complement strand
TTCCCCCCCCCCCCCCGCACTGTTCTGGGGATTTGTTATTTTTGCGATGGATAATATTTGTCTCGACAGATGTGTCGTTCTCCATACAGGACTGTGCAATGTGCAGAGGATTGCCATTGTAAGCTCGCGAATCTGTGACGATGCGCAGGTCAGTCTTCGGGCCTCCAGCATGGGTACAGCAGCAGCATTTGACCTCTCGTTCTCCGCAAGTGCTTGTCGAAGAGTCGTGCAGACGCTGAATGGAACCACGGGGAATATTGTGCAGCAGTGATTGCGCGATCGCTCCACCAAGTGTGTGTGGCTCTTCATCTTGATTCCAGCAGCTCCGTTTCCGTTTCCCGCCAATGACGCTGTAAATTCTCCCCTTCAACACAACAGGCCAATCACGCGAGCGCCCGCACTTCTGTCAGTCCCCACTCAACGACACAGCCGTCCGATTGGCTCAAATGGTGCGTATACTGTACACCTACCGGATAGAGCAGTATACACACCGGTGGCTGGACTACTGAAGAAAAACAACGAAATAATCGTTGACATTCGCTCGACGCCAGGCTGAAGCAAGGAGGGGTACACTCGCGGAGACGGTCTCTCTTCCCTATCTCTCTGTCTCCCGACTGCTGGACGCGGACGGACGCAGACGCTCCTTGACCCACACGTCACACACGCGAACGTACCGAGCCAAAAACCGAATACCACGCACGAAAAGGGGATTGAGACCTCGTCATGTCCAAGGCGCCCAAGCAGCGCAAAGCGCAGCTCCACTACCAGCCGTACCAGTCATCCAGCGGCGCGACCGTGCGTATCAGAACCAGAACAGAATCGAATGGCGGACACGAAGGATGGTGATGGCAACTGACGCGCTCGTGCTAAATGTTGCTGCAGACCACTGCCGAGGGCAACCTCTCGGGTCTTCTCGCTGGTGGTATCACCAATAGCAACACCACCAATGTGCAGAGCCAAGGCAGCAGCGCCGCACTCGACTATGGACTCTCGGACCTCATGGACCCCGTGCTTGCGTACGTGTCGGTGTGGCTGTTGGTATCCTTGGTGGAAGGCTGGCTGACGTCCTGGTGTATTTCCTCCAGCGGATATTCGTCGAATCTCAGCCGCAACTTATGGGACGACTGGAACGAAAGCGATACGAATATGGTGAAGTTTGACATGCTCACGGACGAAAGCATGGGCGCCGCCACGACGTCAGCAGCCTCAGCAACAGCGTCGTCCAGCAATGCCATAGCGGCCACCACCAACAGTAACAGTAATGGGTTCATGGCGAGCATGGTGATGTCACATCCCAGTCAGCTCAACCACATCCAGCAACAGCCACACCTTCAGCAACAGAGCCATCAGCTTCAGCTTCAGCCTCAGCAGCAGCAGCAGGCGGCCGACACGAACATGGACCTTGATGGTCGGAATGCACCGACTACCAACGGCTTCCACTCGCTGTCATCACAGCCACGAATGAGCGTCAAGCGGTCATTCAGTGAAGATCTCGCGAGCATGCTCGACGAAGACGATGGCCACGATCAGGACCAAAACCAGGACCCATTTGGCTCGGCGAATGGAGGCTTCCACAATCAGCAGCACCAGCCGCGTGGCGGATTTAGCTTCAGCGTTCAGCAGTTTGGTGCAAATAGCAGCAGCAACAACAACAACAGCCACCCGAGCCCACTCGCCCACAAGCCACAACAACAAGGTCCGCATCAAAGTCAGCAAGCGCAGCAAGGCCAGCAGCTTCTCGTGCAGCATGCGACCGAATGGCTGAATGGCTTTCCTGCTGTGCCCGTGCCTTCCCAACAACAGCAACATCTTCAGCAGCAACAACAGCAACAACAGCAGCTTCAGCTTCAGCGTCAGCCGCCTCCACCGCTTTCTCCGAAGTCGGCTGCCCGACTCGAGGCCCACAACCGACGGCCCGAGCCGTCTCCCATGGAGCGCGCGTCCGCCGCCATCGCCTCGACGCTCGTCGCGATCCCGAATCCGTGCAAGGACGGGGAGCCGCCCACGACCAGCAGCAACACACCGACGCCCACACCGTCGACACCCACGGCGGTCACGCCGTCTCCCTTTAGCGCGTACTCGTTTATGAGTGCAGCGATCGAGTCGGCAGCCAAGTCCTCGGCGGCGGCTGCTGCTGGCGAGGGTTCAAGCGAAGGAGCAGCGGCGAATCCGTTTGCTAACGCGGCCGGCATGATGATGCCCGGCTTTATGATGTACTCGATGCCGATGATGGGCAATTACCAGGCCGCCGCAGCCGCTGCAGCTGCTATGGGTATGATGCCCATGGGCGCCATGCAGATGGGCCCCATGGGGATTCCTATGGGCGGCATGGGCATGAATCCGATGGGCATGCCCATGGGCGCCTTGGGCTCCATGGGGATGGGCGGCATGCAGATGCCAATGGGCATGCCCATGATGCCATTGGGGATGCCCCCCACTCCGTCAACGATGCCACTGACGGGGGACGCCGCCACCACGGGCGACGCGGCAACCAAGACTGCACCAAAGACGTTGCAGCCCAAGGGAGGAGCTGTGCTGGCTCCGGCCGGGGGTGCTAGCGGCGCTAACGCCAATGCGAGTTTCGTGAGCATCGCGCGCAAGCCTGAAGAGCCCGAAGTCAGCACGATCCTCAAGTCGCTCATGGAAGAAGAAGCCAAAAAGAAGGAGAAGAAGCTCGAGCGCAACCGCGACTCGGCGCGCGAGAGCCGCAAGAAGCAGCAAACGTACGTCGAGTCGCTCGAGAACGGAATCAAGCGCCTGCAGATCAACCGCGACCTGGTAGTCTCGTATCGCTGGGGCGTCACGGGCAGCGGCGGCCCGGCCACCTACGAGTGGACCGAGCGGGTCGGCATCATCACGGGCAAGTCGGAGGTCTTTTCGACGCTCCAGAATCCGACGAATTTTCAAAACCTGATGCGCATTAATCGCCAGCGGCGTGCGCTGTCGCTGTCGCGACAAGACAAGGAGCGGGCGATCATCAAGTGCTTTGTGGGCATTGGGAAGCAGCTCGCGGGACTGCGGAGACGCATTCTGGAGCTGCAAGTGTTTCGTAATCTATCGAATCCCGCCAGCGCCGTGAGCCAGGAGCTCAGTAAGACGCTGCAGCTCTCGCCCGAACAGCAGCTCCAGCTCGAGTGCCACAGCAACCGCGTCTTCGACCAGCACGTGCTCGAGATGGTCAAGCTCTTCAAGGTGTTTTTTGCATTGCGCACCCAGGCGCTGACGCTGAATCTCATGGCCCCCGAGCTCGAGCGGTTTTTCCGCGAGGTCTGCGCGATGGAGCAGCTGCAGAAGCTTCTCCAGTGGACCGAGCTCCATCGCGCGACGATTGAAGGCGAGCACGAGGGGGGCGGACTGAGTCTAGTGAGTTAGTTGGTAGACCAAGCACGGAACGGAATCTATTGTATGAGATATGAGATATGAGGTAGGGAGGAGATCAGATCTATTCGTTGTCGTCGGCCATGGAGCTCGAGCGCTTCCGCTTCGTCGGCGTCGGGCTCTTCTTCTTCACGGGCGTGGTCTTTTTCTTCGTCTGCTTGACCGGCGTCGTCTTCTTCTGCTTCTTGGTCGGCGCCTCGTCCTCCACCACGGGCTCTTCCTCGGTCGCGTCCGTCTCAGCATCCTCTCCAGCGACACCGCCGGCGGCCTGCGTGAGCTGCTTGACCATGTTTTTGACCACGGGCGAACTGGTCTCGAGCGCCTGCACGACGCCCACGAGCTGCGCCAGCTCACTCTCCTTGCCCACGTTCAGCTCTCGCCACGTGCGCACGAGCTGCAGCGCACAGCTGAGAAAGACCTTGAGCCGCTTGGCCTTGATCTCGTCCTTCTTCTTGGCGTCGTCGTCGCCACCCTCCTTGGGTTTCTTGGGCTCCAGCAGCGCGACCAGCGCCGCGAGCAGCGTGTGGCGATGCGCCTCCAGCACGCGGCGCTCGCTCGCCTCGGTCACGTGCTTGGCCTTGATCAGCAGCGACACGAGGCGGAAGACCTCGGCCTTGGAGAACTCGTCCACGGCCGCGAGCTCGTCGTCTTCCTTCTCCGAGGCCGAGGCCGATGCGATCTGCGCGAGCGACGGCAGCAGCACGCGGACCGCGAGCTTGGGAAGCTTGGCAGCCAGTTCGTCAAACACGGCGCGTGGGAACTTTGCGTGTTTCTTGGTAAACACTTCGCGCGTCGCCGTCTCGAGGATTTTCTCGAGCTGCTGGACAGTCTCGGCCTCCGCCGTCTCCCCTTCCGCTGTCGTCCCCGCCGCCGCACGCATCAAGTAGACCACGACGGCTGACCCGACCTTGGTTGCGAGCTCCTTGTCGAGCGGCTTCTTGGCCAGGAGCTCGACGATCTTTTCCAGCGCACGCACACACTCTGGTCGGTCGACTGGCGAAATCTGCATGGCCGCCGAGTCCTTCCGCACAAACTTGTGGAGCAGCACGGCCTGGAGCCGCTCCTTGAGCACGCGCTGCTCGACGTCCGAGCTCGCAATGGCCGCGAGGCTCTCAAAGAGCGGCAGCACGAGCCGCACTGCTAGCGACGACGTGCTCGATCCCTTGTGCACGGACGACGCGTACAGCGCCAGCAGATCCACGACGCGCAGCTTGAAGTGGAGCACTTGGAGGCGGTGCTTCTTGGCGTCTTTCTTGGCGCGGGCCTTGTCCTTGACCTGCCCCACGATCGCCGACAGCGTCTGGTCCTCGCGGTGGAGCTCGGCGAGGTTGGCGTCCGACCGCAGCGCGTCGGCGATGTCCGAGGCCGACGACAGCACGACCTCGTCCTCTTCTTCCTCTTCAATGTCGTCGTCCCCCTCTTCCTCCTCTTCGTCCTCGTCCTCCGCGTGGCGCTTCCCGCCGCTCTCATCGTCCTCGGACGCAGCGGCAGGCGCCACGGCCGCCACGAGCGTCTCGAGACTCTGCGCATTCAGCAGCGGCACGAGGTCGCGGAACACGTGCGTCACGATCTCGCGCATGGCCGACGAATCGTGCGACAGCAGACTCAGCAGCAGATCTGTGAGCACGACGACCGCGTCCACGCGCGGCGCTTCCTCGTCGTCGGTACCCTTCTTCTTCTTCTTGGACGACTTTTTGGTCGCCTTGCTCGCGTCTCGCTGGCTCTGCATGTCGACAAAGCACTTTTCCAGATCCGCCACGACGCCCTGCGCGTCCTCGCGCTGCGCCGCGTCCACGAGCTGCAGCGCGCAGCTCATAAACAGCACCAAGAAGGCGTCGTCCGTCGCGTCCTTGTCCTTGTGCTTCCCACGCAGCGACGCGACGTGGCGCTGCACGCACGCCAGCAGCTCCCGCTGGGCCTCGTCGAGCGGCGCGAGTAGCTCATGGTGCGTGCCGCTCGTCTCGAGCAGCTGCAGCACAAAGGCAAAGACCGTGGCCAACGGCGCGTCCTCTTCGCTCGAGAGCTTGGTCGTCGCGGCCGAGAAGAGCTTCTGGACGACGGCGCGTCGCACTTGCACCGACAGCGCCGGCGCCGGCGCCTCAAACGCGACGGTAGCCGCGTGGGTCTTCTTCTTGGTCTTTTTCGACGGCGTCGGCTTGCCCGTGGGCGTGAAGAACGCGTAGCGCGTGAGGAACTGCAGCACGCGGTCCCGCAACACGAGCGAGTCGGTCTCACTTGTGTGGACCATCTCACCACTGAGCAGCTCGAGCGCCCAGAGCCGCACGGCCGCGTACTTTCGCAGCAGCGCCTGCTTGCGCTCGCGCTCTTCCTCGATGGCGATGATGGCGTCAAAGCCGCCGCTCTGCACGGCCGCCTTGAGTTCGTCCGCGTCGTCGTCCTCAGTGCTCGGGCCTTCGACCAGCGCCGGCAGCGGCGCCACGAACGTGCGCTCCATGAAATGCACAAACTCGGCCGGCGCACTCGCGGCAAAGACGTGGAGCGTGTGGCGCGCCGCGTCGTGGAGATACGTCTTTTTCGACTGCGAGTTGTTGTAGAGGCACTTGACAAAGTGCGGCGTGAGCACGGCGCGCACGAGCGGCCCCGGCAAGTGCGGCACCACGAGCTCAAAGAGCTTGAGCGCGAGCGCCTTGCGTTCGTGGGTCGTCGTGGGTCCGTCGAGCAGCGTGTTGTCCACCAGCACGGTCCACGCCTCCTGGAAGAGCTCGCCGTCCACACTGCCGTTGCCCACGTGCAGGAGGTGGCCGAAGAGCCCGACCCACGCGCCGTGGACGCGCGGGAAGCACGCGGTCGAGTGGCGCAGCGGCTCCACGAGTGACCGGATCTGCTTGCGCTGCACGAAGTGGAGCGCCGGGTACGACGCCGGGAGCTGCTCGCTCGTGATCTTGTGGCAGTGGAGAAAGTGGTGGAGACCGACCGCGAGCGCGACCTGGTCGGCGTTGAAAGACGCGACGTCGCCGTCGAGCAGCTCACCCAGCGGCGCCGCGAGCTGCGCGAGGAAGAGCTCCTTGGACACGTCGCTCAGCACCGTGAGCATGGCCTCGACGCAGGCCTCGCGGAGCCACTTTTTCCACTTGGACATGTCGACCAGCGCCAGCACGACAGCGACCGTGGCCGCGTCGTCGCTCGCCAGCCGGCCCGAGCGGTGCAGCGCCAGCAGCCCAAAGAGCTTGCCGAACATGTGCTCGCGCTGCTCCATGGCCTTCATGGACGCGCTCACCTGCATCGAGTCGGTGAGCAGCGCCAGCGTCTCGTCCAGCGGCGTCTGGGCGGGGAACTCGACGAGCAGCGCCGCCAGCGCCGCGCTGAAGCCCTGGCGCGCAGCATCGCGCGAGGACGCGAGCCCGCGCACGAGCCGCTTGAGCGTGTACTGCACTTCGTCGTGGTTGTCGCGCAGGAACGCGAGCAGCTGCGTGGCGGCGCGCGTGCGCGCGGCCACGTCGCTCTCGGCGAGCGTCCAAAAGAGCTTGAGGAACTCGCTCTTGGCGGCCGTGGGCGTCGCCGCCACGGGCTCCTCGTTGGCGTTGGCTTTGTTGGTCGCGTGGCCGTTGGCGTTGGGCGTCTTGGCCATGGCGCTCCTCTTGTTCTGAGACCCAATGATGCCCGAAACGGTACGATGTATGTGATCTTGACTGGTGGACGGAACCGAAGGCGCGGATGTTGCACGAAGGTAGCGGTTCGAATCCGACTAAGTACGATTGGAAGGTCAAAATGAAGCGTTTTCGGTAATACAGTATGTCATGGTCCAAAAGGATCCTAATGCAGTACATTGGCAGCCTTTCTCACTTGGGCGTGGCGTTCTCGAGCGCCGTGAGGAACGCGTCGACCTTTTCGCTGTTGACCTTGAGAATGAACTGCGTGAGCGACGCGTCGACTTGCAACGACAGCAGCGCGCCCGTCTTCTTGCCCTTGGCCTCGTGGGGCTTGACCGCGAGGCCTTTGTACAGCGCCGAGTTGAGCACGATCTTGCCAATCTCGTTGCGCACGAGGATGCTGGTGTCCCACAGTCCATCGGTATCAGCCAGGAGCTCCCGCCAGACTCATCAAGAGCTATTGGTTTGACGTACCGAGCGTTCTTGGTGGTCTTGTTGACGAGCACTTGCAGCGGGTGGGTGCCCTTGTCGGCCCACCGCTTCTCGTCCTTCTTGAACTCGAGGATCTTGGCCTTGTCGACCTCGAAGACGCAGTCGTCGTCGCCATTATCCGACTGCACACACAAAGCATTACTAGACGTTACTAGGCCTCCCTTCCACTCCCACACCAGACATCACACTGTACCTTGAGGATCACGGTGGCTTCTTCGCGGCCAATGTTCTCCTCATCCTCTTCCTCTGCAGCGGCCGCTGGCGTCAAGCCAGAGGCAGGAGCCAGCGACCCGCCACTGGGGGCAGCAGGCGTCGTCGACAGGCTGAACGAGAAGCCTCCGGTCGCGGCCGGGGCCGTTGGCTTGGGTGCGCCAAATGAAAAGCCACCAGTGCTGGGAGCAGGAGCTGGAGACGCACCAAACGAGAAGCCGCCCGTCGCCGGCTTGGGCTTCTCTGGGGTCTGGGCTGGCTTGATGGGCGATCCAAACGAAAACGCCGGGATCGCCTTCTCCTCCGTGGGTTTCGCACTGGCGCCGAAGAGAGAGGACGCTGGCTTTCGCGCGGGCGACTTGTCAGCAGACGCAGTGGCTGATGGTGGGCTGCCAAACGCAAAGCCACCTGTCACGGCAGCAGAAGGCTTGGCCGGTGGCGACGCGCCGAAGGAGAAGCCGTTGAAAGACGACGGGGCCGCGGACACTGGAAAGTCCTTCTTTGCACCAAAGGAAAAGCCCGACGTCGCGGGCGTCTCGTCCTTCTTGTTGACGCTCGGAAACGACGGGGCCGAAGATGACGATGCCGATGGTGGCGGCACCGAAAGGGGGCGGGCCGCGGCCAGTGCAGAGGCTGCCGCGCTGCCCGCCACGGGCTTTGTCGACGCGAACTTGACGCCGATCTCCTGCGCGTGCTTGGCGTAGTCCTGCACGGCCGCCGACCAGTCCGAGCTCGGGTTCTTCTTGAGCTGCTCGTTCACAAACTCCAAAAACTCCTTGTTCAGCACTTCAATCGCCTCCTGGTACGTCGTGGGCGAGGACGCCTTGGGCGGCGCCACGCCGAAAGACAGTGGAGCCGCTGGCTGTGCGGGCGCCGCGGCGGTGAGTCCGCTGAACCCCGCGAACGGGTTCGCCTTTGGAGCCGCTGGCGCAGACGCCACGAGTCCAGTGAACCCTGCAAACGCATTGGCCTTGGGCACCGCTGGCTCGGACGCAACCAGACCGCTAAACCCAGCGAATGCGTTTCCCTTGGGTGCTGACGCAGGAGCCGCCGGCGTCGGCGCGGGCGAGGGCCGCCTCACGCCGCGGGCCGTCACGATCTTGCGGCGAGCGAGCGCGGCCTCATCCGCGCGCTGGAAGCCGCCGTCAAAGCCGCCGCCGCTCTCTCCGGCCGAGTCGTCGTCGCCGGCGGCCTCGTACTCCTCTCGGCGCATCTGCCCGTTCTCATTGCGGCGCTTGGACATGGCGGGCGCCGTCACGTCCCGACCAATGCGAGTTTGCCCCGCCAATCCGACACCGAGGTGATCGAACACCTAACTGTTGTCTGTTAAGAACCCATATGAGGCTAGGATAACGAAATCCAGTACATGTGTTTATTGCGGTCAAAAGTGCGACTTGATCTTGGTAACAATGTCGTCGACGCGCGCCGACTGCGTGAAGAAGTCGAGGAACTCGCCGTCGGGGCCGACGAGGTACATGACGATCGAGTGGTCGACGAGGTAGTCGTCGTCGTCGTCGTCGTTCTCGTCGGCCTTGGAGAAGTAGACGCGGTAGGCCTTGGTAATGTCGGCGATCTGGTCGCGCGTGCCCGTGAGCATCTTGAACGCCGGGTGGAAGTCTGCGGGCAACGAGCGGCTTCACTACGCTGCACTAACCGAAGGAGCGATCAGTTGAGCGCACGCACGCACCTTTCCTGTACTCGAGCATCTGCGCAATGGTGTCGCGGTTCGGATCCACCGTGACGAAGAGCGGCACGACCTCGGGGGCGCCTTCTTTCTGGAGCTTGTCGAGCACGTCACCGATACGCACGAGCTCATTGGGGCAAATGTCGGGACAGTGCGTAAAGCCAAAGTACAGCAGCGTGTGCTTGCCGGCGAACGACGTGTTGGTGACGCCCTGGCGCGTGTCGCAGTCCACCAGCGTCCACGGTCCGCCGAGTAGTGGCTTTCCCACTGACACGACTTTGTTGGTCGCTATTGTTTCAGGTGAGTGGGTCAGTCCATCCATCAAGCGCATCCGGACTCCCAGCTACTGTACGCACTCTGAGTCTGCAGGCGCTCCTTCTCTTCGTAGTAGTAGTACACAGCGCCAGCGCCAATGGCACCGGCGAGCGCCAGCCCCGACCACGTGATCGGCTATTGGTGGAACGCATGCAACCCCATACAAATAGGGCGTGAGTCACAGCGGGCTCTCCAGCCATGCCAATCAATGCGTGCCACACGTACGCCCATTTTGTCACTCGCGGTCTTTCCGCTCGTGGCCATCGCGCGGCGCTGCGCGTGCGTTGCAACAGCGCTACTGCTGCGCGCCGCCTGACGCAGCGTCGTCACGAGTCGTCGCTGCATTGCTCTCGCTCCGGCGGCTTCGATCCGCTTCCGCTGCTCGTCGAAAATGAGCGGATCCGCTCGTTTGCAACGACATGCAGTCTTCACAACGGGTCGGGCCTCCGATCCTTGAAGTCTCCCAATACCCCGACCCATGGGTTTGACAGCAAACCCGTATTTGGTCTTACCCACATTGCCCAAGAGAAACCCACGGGTTGTCAGATCCTTCGACCCGTTTCCACTTTCCTGGTGAGCAGGTCCGTCGCGATCCACCATCACTGTTATCGATCCATCCGAAGACACCGGCGCAGTTCCATCATGGCGGACGAGGCGCGGCTCTACAGCCGCTTCGTCAAGCCCATTTACGAGGCCATCGACAGCCGCCAGTACAAGGCCGCCATCAAGCTCTGCCAGAACAAGAAGGTCGCGGCGTTCGACATTGTGCAGGTGCTCAAGGCCCACTGCCTCGAGCGCACGGGCCGTCCGGACGAGGCGCTCGAGATCTGCCGCGCGGTGCAGCGCCGCAAGCCCACGGACGAGACGGTGCTCAGCACCATGAGCCTGGTCTTTCGCCTCTGCGGCGTCGAGCACGAGATGCTGCCGAGTTACGAGCACGCGTGCGCGCTCGATCCGCCCAACGAGGAGCTGCTCATGCTGCTCTTTGTCGCGTACGTGCGCAAGGGCGATTTCCTCAAGCAGCAGCACACAGCGCTCAAGATGTTCAAGGCCTTTAACAAGATCAAGTACGTCTGCTGGGCCGCGATGAGCATGCTCATGCAGGTCGAGCACGCCGGCACGCCGCCGAAAATGCTCGCGCTCGCGGACCGCATGCTGCTCAAGACGATGCGCGACACGAAGAGCGACGACGGCGAGGCGCTGCAGCTGCTCGTGCACATTCTGCAGATCCAGAACAAGCACGACGAGGCACTCGAGGCGTTTGACGAGTTTGCGCCGCTCATGGTGGACGCGAAGAGCAGCAAGACCAAGGCCAAGGGCAAGGCCAGTAAGAGCGACCAGACGACCAAGGGCCGCGCCAGCGAAGGGCTGGGCGCGTACGAAGAAGACATTGAGCTGGGTCCGCTGCAGGCGATCGACCGGCTCGCGCTCGAAGCCACGCTCGCGAAGCGCGTCGGGCAGCTCAAGCGCAGCGGCGAAGTGTTCAAGACGCTGCTCAACAAGTTCAACGCCGACGACTGGACGTACCTCACCGAGTTCATGGACGCGCGCATCCAGGAGAATGACGGCGGCGAGTTCAGTGAGGTCGAGACGAAACTGTTGGGAACGCTGCGGGCGCTCGCGCAAAAGCCCGGGAACGAGTTCTGCCGCGGCCCGTGGCTCGCGCTCGTGCATCTCCAGAGCGAAAAGCTCAAGCACGTCCAGACGGCTGACGTCGCGATCCGCAAGAGCGAAGAAGCAGCGCTCGTGGAGCAGATCGTCCGGTACGCGGACCGGTTCTCCACCAAAACGTGCTGCTTCTCGGATCTCAAGCAATACTTTGAGCTCTTTGATGACGCAGCATTGGTCTCGGAGACCTCCAAGGCCGATCTCATTCGGATCCTCCACGAGATGACGACGCAGGCGACCGCCGACACGACCGCCGACTCCGCGACCGCTGTCCACGAGGAGTCGTCCCGCAAGGAGGCGCTCAATCGGCTCCACCGCCGACTGTTTAGCCTCAAGTCGCTTCGCTTTGTCGGCGCCTTTGAGAAGAGCAGCGTCGGGGAGCTCGAGAGTCTTGTCAAGGCACTCGTGGCCGAGTACGAGGCCAACGCGTGGCTCAATGTAGGCGCCAAGGGCGGCCAGCGCGAGGTGCAGAACACGGACGATCTGCTGCTGCTCGCGGCGCATACACTGATTGACCTGCACCAGCGAGGCGAGGGAGAGAGTGTCGCGCGCCGCCGAGACGTGCTGGTCGAGGCCGCGACGCTACTGGAGTATGGACTCGAGAAAAGTGCCTACAATTTCCAAATGAAGCTGCTGCTCTCGCGCGTGTACGCGTACCTCGGAGCGAGCGCGGCCATGCGCGCCCGCCACAGTGAACTGGACATCAAGCACGTGCAGCTCGACTCACTGTCGTACTTGGTCTTTGACAAGCTGCTCCAGCTGTGCGACCACGTCGAGGCGAGGCGTCTCTGTGAACTGATTCTGCGGCAGCACCGCACGACCGACAACGAGACACCCGAGTTCATTTCGCGCGCCTACAAACTCGGCGTCTACTCCAAAGTGCTCGACATGACGAGCTTCCTGCGGGAGAAGATGCACCATTCGCACGCGCTCGCGATCGCGCGTGGCGAGGCGCTCCAGTTCGAGCTCCAGGATGCACTCACGAGTGGACCGTCCGAGCTCACGCAGCTGCTCCAGTCGCAGCCCTTCGCGAGAGCGGTGCGCGCGCTGCAAACGATGGTGAGTGAGGACAACTCCCGCCCGCTGTCGCAGAACCAGGACCGCAGCGTCGTCGTGCAGTGGACCAAGACGCCATTGGTCGCGTCGAGCGCCTCGTTCTCAAAAGACGACGAGCCGCTCGTGGAGTGCGATCGGTCGGCGGACTTTGAGTCGTCGGTCGCGTGGATCCAGCTGCAGCTCGTCGTGCCGCAGCTGCTGCAGCGCGTCACAGCGGCCAAGAGAGAGAGCGACAGCGACGAGGCGCTGGCGGCGTCTTACGAGCAGATCGTGCGCTCGCTTGGGCTGATTGGTGATGGGTCGGGAGAAGGTGACGTCAAGACGCATCTGTGGCAGTGGAGCGTCGACGTGGTCAAGACCATGGCCCAGGTCGTCTCTGCCGAACCGAGTGGAGACCTGGCGGAGAAGGTGCTGGCACTGCAGACGCCGCTACCGGTGATGCGTGACGGCATCCTCGCGTCATTGTCGTGTGGCAAGTCGCTCTCGGCTTACGGACTGTCGGCGGTGGCGCTGCTGCTGCGTGATGCCGGCCTGTGGGCCGGTGCGCTGCTGGGTGCGACATACCGCGTCGTCGCCAAAGCGGCCGGAAGCAAAAAGGACGATCCACTCGTGGTGGCGCTGCGCAGCGTGCTCAAGAGCGTCCAGGAAATGCTCGTTGGCGTGGAGCTCCACGTCCAGGCGCTGGAGATCGGTCCAGTAACCGAGCAGTCGCTGCAGCTCGTCGTAGCGGCGGCGCCTTCGGCAGACCTCTCGGCAGCGCAGCAGTCGGTGGTGGCGAATGTGACCCGTGCGCACACTGAGACGGTGGCGCTACTGAGTCAGCTGCTCAAGAACGCGGCGTTGTCGATGCGTCTCTTCCTACAAAAGTGAAGGGCAAACGCAACAGATAGAACTCCAGCTATATGCTAATGTAGCCATATAGTCTGAATTAGGCTGGTTCAGCTGACTGAGGCCTGATGTTCCTAACCTATCGCGTAACTGCTATACGTTTGTTATCCACTTTGTTCCACAGTGTTACTCCGAATTGAACATGGCGGCGGTCATCATGAGCGGCGGCGGCGGCAACCTCAGTCTCAACGGCGGCGCGTCTGCCGTGGCCAATGGAGCGATCAATGGACTGTCTACATCCCCTGCTACGCCGGGCGCATTTCCGCCGCTCCGTGCGCGCCACGCGACGCCGTCCACGGTCCACAGCAATGTGCATGTGAAGCTGGCTGCGCCCAGCGCCAGCGCCCTCAGCGTCGACGCCAAGGGCTCCATCGCCGTGCTGGCCAGTCGCCGAGGGCTCCATCTTGTGGACCTAGAGGAGCCCTACGCTCTGGCGGCGACGCTTCACCACCAGACCAAGTGGGACGTCACGGCCGCCAAGTTCAATCCACACGTCGAGTGCCGCTGCCTCGTCGCCGCGACCGCCCACAGCAACACGCTCGTCTGGAACGTCGCACAGAGTGTCCAGACCGCCTCGTATGCTTTACCGACAGTCCAGCCGCCGCTCGTCGCGACGCTGCGCGGCCACACGCGGCCCGTGAGCGACATTGGCTGGGCGCCCACCGAGCCGACGCTGCTCGCGACCAGCTCTTCCGATGCCAAGACCCACCTCTGGGACATGCGCGCGCCGCAGCGGCCCATGCGCACGCTACAGTCCGTCCCGTCCAGCGCCGTGCAGCTCGCGTGGCACCGCGTCGACGCCACGACGCTCGCGACGTCGCACGAAGGAGAGGTCCGCATTTGGGACACGCGTGGCAGTGACAAGACCCCCGCCATCACCATCCCGGCCCACATGCAGAGAATCGTTGGCATTGACTGGCACCCCAAGCGACTCGATGAACTGCTCACGTGCTCCGAGGGCAAGACCGTCAAGCTGTGGAACGTGGCGCATCCACGCGTGTGCCAGGGCACGCTCTCGACCCCGAGTGACGCCTCCGTGGTGAGCGCCAAGTATGCACCTTTTGGCGACGCCATCGTCACGAGCGCCGACCGTCCAGATACAGCACTCCAACTTTGGCATCTGGCGTACGGATCTGGTGGTGGTGACTTGGCCGCGGGAGGGACCATCACGCTCGACCAGGTCCACGCGTTCACGGGCCACTCAGATGTCGTCAAGACTTTCGAGTGGCGCGAGCGCTCGTCGTCGTTGGGGAGCCAGTACCAGTTCGTATCGTGGACCAAGAGCCAGGAGCTCTGTATGTGGCGAGTGGATCCGCACCAGCTCCGCGCATGTGGCCACGACGTTCAGGCGGAGGCGACCGCTGGGACGGCGGGGTCCCCGGAGAACGGCTCGTCCGAAGTGTCATTTGACCAAGTGCCGGAGAACTTGGAGCTGGTTCCATCGCGGCAAAGATTTCAAGCCGTCTCCAAATACGACCCGACCACTCTCAAGAATGATTTCGCACCGCTCGCTGTGCCGCCGGCGGCCGTGCCGCTGGGCGCGTCTGAGTATTCGCTCGTGCAGGGCGGCCACGAAGAGAACAATGCCGCCTTGCGCGCGCTGCTCACGTTTGACGACGATCTCAGTAAGATTGGCGGCGACGGCAATGCCAGTGAAGACGATGAAGAGAATGATGACGAGAATGACGGCTCCGCCTCGCGGTTGGATCAGTCGCTCAGCATTGGAAGCGGGACCCGAGGTGACAAAGTCAACCCTCTTCTTGATGCGGCCATGTCGGCAAGTAGTATGATGGCCGCGCTGCCGTGTCCACGCATCTTCGGCGCGTGCTTCAGCGGACCCAACGTGCTCGTTATGTTTGACTCCCGGATCGCGCTCGACCAGTCGCGCCACCTTGCTGCCACGCCGCCGGTCGCCCCCGTGGCGCCAGGCAAAAGCGCCAAGCCGGCACCGGCGCCACCCGTGTTAAAGAAAATGCCGCGCACGTATGAGCAGCTACTGGATATGCGCGACTCTCGGTTCTCCAAAAAGAAGAACAAAAAGTCTCCGCCGCCTCGGATCCTCAGCGGAGCCGTCCGAGGAATGGGCGGTGGGGCAATGGAGTTGGGGAGCGAGTGGGGTGCGGGTGTGTCGCTCGAGTTTATGGATGCCAGCGGCGGCTTTGGGCAGGAGGACACGGGCGACCACAGCGTCCACGGCAAGCAGCACCGCAGCGCCAACCGAAACACCGGCGGATTCTTCAACGCTGCGGGTATTGAAGGTGGTGGTGCCGACACTGAGTTTGCAGTGCACGGTGCGTCCGAGTATCTTCAAAAGTATTTCTCCAATGCCCACGAGCAGCTCCACGGGCCCATCCTCCATCCAGACCATCGTACCTCCGCCCCACTGACGGCCTCGCTTCAAGGTCTCTCGCTGTCGCCGCCGCGCGCGTCCATGGCGGCGTCGTCGGGAATGATCCGAGGTGGCTTTGTGGGCACGCCGCTCAACCTAAACGATCCACGTGCGCCGGGCAAGCGAACCACAGACCCGGCAGCAATGTCGTCGCTGCAGTTGGATCTCAGTCTGAGCGTCACGCTGCTTGATCTGTCGCGGCTCTGCGGCGTCTCGTCGGTGCTCACGTACGGCACGCAGTTGAATGTCGCCTCCTCCGCCGCCTCAGCGGCAGCAGCGAGAGATATGGGTAACAGTCCTCTGCCAAACAAGCTGGACGCTGGAACGCATGATCTCTACTCCTGGATGCTCAAGGCCACCGCGTCACGCCGCATCAGTGGACGCATCCAGAGCCGACGCACTCGACGCGGCACGAACCTCAGCAGCCCCGTGCTGACCAGCCAGAAAGTCCACCCGCTGAGCCGCATTCTCCAGTCGCTGCTAGCTGATGGATCAAATTCGGTTCAAGATTTAGGAACGAGCATCTCGGACGTGTGTGAGTACAACGCGCGGATCGCCTCGCTGGCGGGCCGCTCGGACCTCCAGCAAGTGTGGGCACTCTTGAAACTCACGACGGCGTCGAGCGTGCAGATCCCGCCACCGCACCAGCCACCACTTCAGCAGAAGCAACAGCTGAAGACATTGCCCCTACCCAGTGACGGCACGGCACGTGGCGTGGAGGCGTTGGCCACGTCTCATCCGTGGCGAGCACATCCGTTTGGCCAGAATCTCGTCAACAAAGTGCTCGCGATGTACGAGGACTCGAGCGATATTCCGACACTGGCAGCGATCGCTTGTGCGCTACAGCCACCGTCTATCCCGCAGGACGATGGCGCCAACAGCACGGCAGAAGACACCTACCAGATCCACAAGTACGCGAACGAGTTCAGTCTATTGCAACACGGCCCCACGGTCTCGGTCGGCTCGACTGCCAGCACAGCACCGCCCACGCCGTCCGTTATGTCCGCGACAAGCTTCGCCCCTGCCAGAGCCCCTACCGGAAGTCCGTTCAATCGCTCGCGCACGTCGTTCAACAGTCTCACACAGCTGCTCGGTGGCCAGCAGCCGGACGTGTTGGACGCTGCTGTCGCGCCGCCAGTCATGCGAAGCGCTCGACGGTCCACCAGCCACAACGAAGTGGCCAAACTAGCATCAGCCGCGGAAAGAGGCGAGTCACCGCGTTTGGTGCCCAACAAGGCTGGTGCCAAGGACTGGCCCATGATGACAACGGCGGCGCGTGGCAGCCGTCAGCAGCTTCAAGCCAGCCCCGCCTTGGGTCCGGCACCAGTGCCCAGCGGATGGAAAGCACTCGACTTCGACAAGATGGAGAATCCGTTCAAGACGTGGAGTAGTGGATCCACCGCGGCGCGGGCCGAAACATCACCGCGACCGCTGACGAGTGACACGTTCCGTCCCCCAGGCACACCGCTCTCACTGGCGGCATCGATGCCGCTACGTCGCCACCGCGGGAGTAGTGTGGTGGACAGCGATGACGAGACCTCCTTGGCGAGCAGGATCCTGGTCCATGTAGACAAACACCGTGGCGAAGACGAGCACCACGTTCTCTCCACGGACTCCGAAAGTGAGCGTCGGTATGGCGCATACAAGGAGGCCTACGCCGAAGTGCTCTATCAGTACGGTGCTCTCAACTTGCGTGGCGACGTGCTCAAGTCTACGGCGACTGAGACATCGTCGTGGACGTCGGGAGAGGAGGAAGATGACGAGGGCGAAGACAGAGGCCTGCGGTTCGGCGTGCTCTGTCGCTCGTGTCAGTCCGTATCGAACGGTCTCTACTGCTCGGCGTGCCGCGACTTCTCCATCAAGTGCTCGGTGTGCCAACTCGTCGTACGTGGCCAGTCGATGTACTGCATGACATGTGGCCACGGTGGCCACGAGCAGCACATGCGCGAGTGGTTTGAGGAAGAGAACACGTGCCCCACGGGCTGTGGCTGCTGGTGCAAGCAGGCGACGGCCATGGCGATGCCCCCTGTCGACGGACGTGGAGCTACGATGGAGCAGCTCCCCTTGGTCGCGGAAAACCGATCACGGAGTTACTCTTTCTGAGTCTGAGGAGATATGGCTACACTTTTAGACCTTTCAATAATGATATCATACGTTGGAGGTTTCTGTTGATCATTGGCGGGGAACATCACCAGCATCAGAACGTGACCACCATGGCGCCGCCGCGATCGCAGGGACAACGGGGCGGTAAAGGCAGCGGCCTGAGTCTGGAGCGGTTCATCCAGGGCAAGGCACACCGTACCAAGGCGGACGCCAAGAGCAAGAAGAAGGTGATCATCCACAAGGCGCAGCGTAAGCGAGCCTACGACAAGGTCAAGAAACAAGCGACCAGCCATGGTGCGGACCACGAAGGCGTGGCCGCCGCAGATAGCGGACCCACGTCGTTCTACGATCGCTTCTTTAGCGAGTTGAAGGACGACGGCAGCGCTGGCGCAAAGAAGGTGAGATACGTGGATGTGCTGGTGCTGTACAGTGTGATGGTCGTCTCACTGGTGGATGGTTGATCCATTAATGACAGAGCAAAGAGCACATGGAGATCAAGCCCGATCCGTTCTTCAAGGCCAAGAAGAAAGCCGAGGTCGTCAAGGCCGAGAAGCAGCGCGCGCGGGACGAAAAGCTCCAGCGCCAGGCAGCGATCGAAAAGAAAGTGACGGACCGCAAGAAGCGCCACGTGAAACTGAGCGTGCGCACGGCCACGGGCCAGCCCGTCGTGCGCAACCACATCAAAGACATTCTCGCCAAGCTGCAGGCCGAAAAAAGCTCGAAATGAGAACCACATATTTATACTCGAGTGACCGCCCAAGATCTTGTCTCCCGGTACTACACAGATCAATGCGTCTTTTCTAAATACGGTCGCATTGTGTTTAGTTTCTTTTTTTTCTTCTTCACAGCTTGCACGGCATCGACTGGGTCTCCACTCCGGGGATCCTATCACATCCAACGTCGAGATACGAAGCGCAAGGCAAGCTACTGAAGTGTATTTTCTTTGGGTTCTTCACAAAGCCTCCGTCGTCTGCATAGCCGTGGGAATTGCGCAGGCAACGTCTCGACCGAATGCAGTCTCGGGTGGCGTCCACACGACCGGGTTCTACGATTACTTGGCCATGGGGTGGGCGGCGATGTAGTCGATGGCGTGGGCGAGCGTCGTCAGCTTCTCCGACTCGTTGTCCGGGATCTCAATCGTGAACTCTTCCTCGAGCGCCATGACGACCTCCACGACGTCCAGCGAGTCGAGGCCGAGGTCCTCGACAAACTTGGCAACTTCCGAGACCTTCTTGGGGTCCACCTTTTCAAAGTTGGAGATCACGCCGACCACGCGGTCCGTCACTTCCTTTCGGTCGAGAAACGTCTGCGCGCTGAAGAATCGCACGTTGGCGGCGGCCGCGAAGGCCGGGCGCGCAAGCGCGGCACGGGCGGCGGGGCGGAGAGCGGCTGCGACGATGCGGTTCATATTGATGATGCGAGTGAGCGGATGGCCTTTGATACTGGGGTCACCACCACACCACCACACAAGAAGGAACGCGAGCGGCGCTGGTGAGCCCCTCGAGGGGATCCAAAACCTCAAAACCTCAGCCAGCACAGCGGTAATATACGGGATTTTAGGGACAGATATGTCCCTCGTCTTACGGTACACAAGGGATTCGAACGGCATTTTCTTCGAAAAAGCTCAACATCAACGACGCCATGGCTACCGGGGACCAGCAGCAGCAGCGCGTGCAGCAGCTAGCAGACGCGGAGGCGCGGCGGTGGTGGAGCGATAGGGAGGCGAAGGCCGAGAAGGATATGCTACTCTCTCTCCACAAGCGCATGGAGGCGCAGCGCGCGCAGATCCACGCGTTCAAGCTGGAGCAGAGCAAGTGGGAGCACGAGCTACAGGTGCAGGACCAGACCCATTGACTCGGTCTGATGAGGTTCTAACGCCATGGTGTCGGCAAACAGCTACGTATATCCAAGTACGCGCACGATCGCAAGCTGCTGAGCGAGCACAACATTGAGCTGCAGGAGGCACAGACAGCCATGGAGGAGCGGTACGCGAAGCTCCAGCGAGAGAGCGACTTACAGGCGGCCCAGATACTGGAGCTGGAAGCCCAACTGCGAGAGGCTCGACGCAATGACCGCCAGCTTTCGGATCTACGAGCAGAGAACGAGAGCTTGTCACACGTGAGTGGATACAATCGGTCCCAATCAAAGGCGGTGGCGTGGTGGTCTAACGCGACGCGTTGAGTGTAGCGACTGATGCAATGGGAGAGCTTCAACGTTGCCGAAGTGGCCTCTGCCGTCAAGCGTCAAGAAGATTTGCAGAAGGAATTGATCTCTGCGCTCGAGCAGAAGCTGGACGAGGTCCTGAAAGAGAACGAGCGTCTGCGCCACGCGAGCAGCAGCAACCAGTGGGGGCCTACCAGTCGCGACTATCGAAGCGACAGCGGCGCCAGTGCAGACGGAGTTCCACAGACATCAAGGTACACAGGCGACGAAGACTCAGCAGACTTTGCAGCAGAGGCAACGCAATGTCGTATTGCGGAGCTGGAGAAGGCGTGCAAGCAAAAGGTCCGTCGGTTGCCTACCTGCCTGTGGATGAAGTGGTGTTGGAAGCTGTTACTGACGCACTGCTTGATCCGTCAGGACCAGAGTATTCTGTCGCTGCGGTCGATGCTGGAGCGCCATGAGATGATCTCCGACGATAAGATGAAGATGATCCAGGCCAAGTATGACCAAGTTAAAGCAATCAATATTGCGCTGCAGGTAAGATGGAGATGGACAGTCTCAGCCGCGTTCACGCGGTGACGCCGTTTCTCTAACGCTCTAATTGTCTGACTGCACAAACGATAGAGGAAGCTGCTCCACGCGCTCACGGATACACCACCCGAGAGCGACGAAGATCGGATAACGTAGATGTAGATGGGTTAAGGTAAATAACCACGCGATGGTGCTTTGAAACAAGAAAATGAGAAGCTATTCTCCCTTTAACGTCCTCACACAGGTCCGCGCACTCTTCTACAATGTATCTACTTGAATCGCATCTTCATCCTATTGTTGGACCTGGATGTTGTACTTGGTCTGCATACATTCATCCCATCCAGCGACAGTTAGTTATCCCTCACGTGATACCCGCAGTCGATTATTCAATTAAAGGATGGAACTCACCTGCCACTCGTTGGCGTTCTTCTCCTTCACCTTGATCTGTTCGTTCAGCTGCGCGAGCACTTGCTGGATACCATCGTGGTTGGCCGTCACGGCCGGCAGCACCTCCGCCACCGTGCGCTCCACGAGCACACCACCAACCATGCGGTACGCCTTGCGCGTGGACGGCAGCTCCTTCAGCGTGCCAATCACGCGCACGTGCTCGGCCGTCTCCACCTCCAGCTCTGCAATCTTCTCCGAGAGCTGACGCACTTCGGCGCGCATCGCCTTGTACATGGTGATGATCTGCTGGTCCGAGAGCTGTTCCTCCGCCATCTTTGCTTGGCGTTCTGTCGATGGATGTGGATTCGTTCGAACCTCACTGCTTTTCCCTGTCTTGAAGGGTAACTACCAACAGAGGTTTCGTTGGCACTATGTCCAATAAGGGACACTTCGGGACACTAGCGACCGGTAACGTACACCCAGGGCCATTGGTTCCTTTGCCCTTCTGGTTGCGAGCAGCTCCGTCGCCCCGACGACAGCATTGAGAAATCAACACGCAACTCCAGTCACCATGCAGAACGAAGCCGGCCAGTCGATCGATATTTACATCCCGCGCAAGTGGTACGTACTTCTCTATCGCTATATCAATACCTGGTAGTGAATTCGATGATTAATTGGAATGATGTGCAGCTCGTGGACCAACCGCATTATCGCGGCCAAGGACCACTCGTCGGTGCAGATCGCCGTCGGCCGCGTGAACGCCAACGGTGTGTACACCGGTGAGAACGACAACTACGCGCTCGCCGGCTACATCCGTGGCAAGGGTGAGGGCGACCTCGCGCTTACGGAGCTCACCCGTAAGGCCGATGCCCACAGCGCCGCGAACTAGACTACTCTTCGAATCAAGACTACGCAAGGTTAAAAGCATGGCGACATGTCGATGACGGCGATGCGCGGTCGCGCGGGTGAAGTTTAGTATTTAGCTCTGCTCTGCGGTGGAGTTGAGTTGCGAGATCTCGACGTGCGGATCGATTGGACTCAGTTGAATCCAAACGGACGTTTTCGCTTCTTGCAGTCTTGTCTTCCTGTATCGTTCTGTAAATTTATCCTTTTCTGTTGAACGCGGCATGTGTAACCACGCTATCTGCATGTCGTATAATTGCGCGATGAGAAACCCATGTTCGCTGGACGTATGCACTCGTAGTATTGGAACAACTGCGGTTTATTGGGTTCTTCTTCTGTGCTGCGCGTTCACTCTAGGGGGTTTGATTGATGGAGCCTGAGCCCGAATCATCCCGGTTGATGTTTCCTGTGTCTTGGATTAGCCACGTAATGCACCTGCCTTAGTGCTTTACATAGGCCAAAATACAAGACAGTCAGCACCCCATCAAAACGAACCAACAGACAAAACCAGCGAGATCCACAAACGCACCTGACCGCGCTCCATCATCGTATTGGAGACCACCTTCATGGCGTCGATGTACCGGTTAATGCAAAGCGCGACGCAGTTTTGCTGCTTGCCGTCGAGCTTGCCCTTGGGGTTCGTGACGCACTTGTCAAAGCACTTCTCCTGCAGGTTCTGGGTCAGCTCCTGGATCGCCTGCTGCTGGACCTCCGAGCGCACCTGTTCATCCAACCACAAAGCACCGTCAGCTCACTTGCACAGCACCAATCGCTGAGGACCTTTCCGCGTACGCGCATGATGAGCTCGTTCTTCTGCGCTGGCGTGAGGTTCGCGGCTTGGTCCATGGTCTCTGCTTTTGTGGGGTCTGGTGTTCTTGAGCTCTCTGTGTGATCCAGCCAAGCAAATCTGTCACAAACAATAGGCGCAACATTAAAGCAACTCTAGGGCAAGAGTGGATGAGCAACATTACATCAGCGATTGTGGACGAGTACTACCCGGTAGTCAGTCATCAACTTGCACCGAATCCGCTTGTCATCACCAGATCAGCAAGTTGCTCCGCACAATGCATCCGTCGCTGGAGAGAGAGCACCCCGACTGCCAAGAGGTACGAAGCTGAACTAACACAAGGCGCGCGAGCACGAACGAGTCTAATCCCCAATGCTCAGGTCATCACGGCGCTCAACCTCTGCCATGAGCAGAACCCACGCGCCAAGTTCCTCGGCGTGTGCAACGACGCGAAGAATGCGCTCGACATGTGCTTCCGGAACGAGAAGATCCGCGTGCGCAACGAAAACCTCCAGCGAGCGCGCGCGTCGGACGCGTACGTGCGCCAGAAGATGAAGGAGCACCGCGAGCGCCGCGCCCAAGAGGCCGAGGCCCAGTGAGGGCCATAGAGAATCACATGAATGAAACAGAAAATTCCTCACCCGCCTTTATCATCCAATGATTCGTTTATTTAGTCAACGGTGGGTGGATCAGCGAATTTCCTTTACTGGTGCTTGGTCTCTTTCTCGAGACCCTTGAGCAGGTCGTCGCCCGTGGGGCGGTCCCAGACTGAGAAACGGGTCGTCAAGTTCCAGTAATACAGCTTGCCGCGGTTATCGAGTGACGTGCGCCAGTTGCCCACCTTTTCGCCAACGAGCGTGTACTCGTCGGCGTCGGCCAGCGGCGGCGTGCCTGCTGCCAGCTCCACGGGTTTGCCCCACGGGATCGTGCCCTTCAAAATGTACTTGGCGTCGACCTTGTCGAGGTTCTTGAGTTCGCGTCGCATGTACTCGGCCAATTTGGACGCGACGCGTTGCTTTGGTGGACTCTCGTCATCCAGCAGGTGCTTGGCGATCGCTGCCTGGAACGCCGCCTGGTCGCTGTCCTTGATCCCCTTGTCGTAAGCGATACAGGCGTTGAAGCACACCTGCTGCACTTCGGCGAGGTGCTTGCTCACGGTCATTTCCGACACGTTCATGTAACGGATGCGCACGAGCGTCTCTTCCCACAGGCGATCAAAGACGAGCTCCTGCATGAGCTTGCCCTCGTCGCCCTCATGGGAGAGGCGGCGGTGCACCATCCACACGTGGGCCATCAGCAGCGCCTGTTGTCCACGAAACGTGGGCGCGAGCTGCAGTGCGCGGTAGAAGTCGCGGATGGCCGTTTGGTTGACGCAGCTCTGGAAGACGCGGTTCGAGTCGGTGAAGAGCCGGTCGTCTTCGTTCATGTAGCCTAGCAACTTGAGCAGCCACGCCCAGCGCTCAAAGCTTTCTCGGTGCTCTGTAACGTCAAAGTTGGCCGAGCGACCGAGGTAGCCACGGCCCGGCGACGGCGGTGGCATGGCGGTCTCAGCAAAAGCGTACTTGCTGGGGGCGCCAGCGTGGCTGCTTGACGACGCATAGCGAACGACTGTGAATGCCACGCACGTGTGGCGCGCATAGAACTGGCGGCGAGACGCCTGGGCAATGGGCGCGCGCAGTCGAGCGAGTGCAACTCCCACGGCAGCCATGGCTCTGGGCAATGGATGCGCACCGAACGTTCGACGTTGGTGCGGAGTCGACGGTTGATGATGACCCAGCGGTGGTGGTCCAGCATCGACCCGATTTTGTGTGCACCACATAGATTGATGTAATGTGGACCACATTTTATCAATATAACCTATTATAGTATCGTTTGGCTCAGCCAGTCATGCGAGAGCAACATTGTTGTGGGCGAAGCGACAACTGGAAACCCCATGGGACGCAAGGCGAGACACACGTCGCGCACGGGCGACGGCGGCGCCGAGCTGCGGCTCAAGAAGCGCCAGCTGAAAAGCGCCGAGCGCGAGCACAAGGCCGCGGAGCTGCAATTCTATGACGACCCGTCCGAGAACGACGACGACAGCGACGAGGCCGCGTCCGAAGGCTCCGAGTTTGGCGACGAAGAAGAAGTGCTGCAGCTGGGCGGCAGCGACGAAGATGATGAAGAAGAAGAAGACGAAGAAGACGGAGAGGGAGACGGTAGTGAGGATGACGGCGATGAGATCGACGAGTTTGGTGACGAAGAGGCGAAGGAGCGCATCCGCAAGATGGACTCCAAGTGGGGCAAGTCCAAAAAGACCTTTTACTCGGCAGACACGGCCGAGTTTGAGCTGGATGGCGACGACGAGGCCGCCAAGGACGAAGAAAATGCGGCGCTCGAGCTGCAGCGCAAGCAGGCGACGATGATGGACGACGAAGACTTCGGGTTTGACGACGACGAGACCGCTGATGACGACGATGAAGATGACGAAGCCGAAGAGACGGCCGAGCACGTGGATGACGAAGAGCTCCTCGGGGATCAGCTTGCAGACATCTCGATGATCGCGGATGATGGTGGAAAGACTTCGGTCGTGCAGGTCAAGAAGGACTTTTCAAAGATGAGCAAGAAGGACAAACTCCAGATCGTCAACCAGTACGTTGCCGAGAAGCTCATCTATGGGAGTACGCCAACACTAATCATTTCGTGTTCATGATAGGAGTGCACCGGAGCTGCTGGGTCTGAGTACTGAGCTGGAAAACACCTTGAAGGAGCTAAACGACGTTGTGACGCCGGCGATTCTCAAGCTCAAGGACGTGCGTAAGCGCACGAAGGAGTACAACACGGGCCTGCAGTACCTCGTCACGCGGCAGAACCTCATGCTCAACTATGTCGCCAATATCTCGTTCTATCTGCTGCTCCGCGCAGAAGGCAAGGCTGTGACGGACCACCCCGTGCTAGAGCACTTGCTGGCGTTGAAAAAGCAGATGACCAAGCTCCAGAGCGTCGACGACGCTGTCAACATGCAGCTGCATGATCTTCTCACGCAAGAGTTCCCTGAAGAAGAGGCTGACGACGGCCTTGACAAATTCATTGGCAGCAAAAAGACTCCGGCTGAGAAGCTCAAGCGATCTGCTGGTGCTGATACCGACAAGGTCTCTAAGAAGCAGAAGACGAGCAAGGACAAGAATGGCATCTCTGAGGCGGAGAAGCAAGAAGCCGAAGCGTTCTACGAGGCCGCGCTCCGCGAGAAGCAGGCACTTCAAAAGGCCAAGCAGCAGTTGTACTCGCACGAGAAGCCCGGTCTGGCGTCGAGCGACGAAGACGAAGACAGCGATCTGGACGAAGGCGCCAAGCGTGGCGCGTCGTTCGAGATTATCAAGAACAAGGGTCTCAAGGCCCACAAGAGCAAGCTGAACCGCAACCCGCGTGTCAAGAAGCGCATGCAGTTCCGCAAGGCCGTGATCCGGCGAAAAGGCCAAGTGCGGGACGTACGCGTGGGCGAGGCCGGTCGGTACGGCGGTGAAACCACGGGTATCAAGTCGAACCTCACGCGCAGTCGCAAGATCCGAAGTTAGACCACGACCCAATAGAGCAGCGCAGTATTGCATTACGACAATGGAAATGGATTTGTATTTGTTCAAGAGCACTGCGAGCATTGTTGATGAGAAGCTCCACCACGCGCAGTCCATCGGACCCAGGCTTAGGCCGACTTGACCGGAGGTTCCCACATCTTGTGTTCTGTTCGCGCGAGCCCCATCAGTCACCACGGCAACGACAACATAACGAATAGTAATAGAGCGTACCGAGGTAGACTGGGAAGATGCTGAGTTCATCCTCTGCCTGATCGATCAGCTCTTCGAGCTGGCCGCAGTTGATCGTCTTCTCAATCACGTCCTCCTGTCGCGGCCATGTCAAGCGTCAGGCGATTGCTTCATCCTATCTCAAGCGGAAACACACGTACGTCTTCGTTCTCCTGCACCACCTTCAGTCGATAGTTGGTGATCTGCTCGACAGCCTTGCGGTACGGGATGCCCTCCGGAAGCACCTACGACACCAAGCACCACGCATCGTGAGGTCTTGGATGGACCACCAAAACGAAGAGCTACAAACGCACCTGCACTTCGCGGAGCGTCTTCTGGTAGATGGCGATGAGGTCTTGACGCGCGTTCGGGTTCACCGGAAGACCCACGATGCCCGTGGAGGTCTTGCGCACAGCCATGCGCAGCACTCGCGTCGCCCACATGATGATTTCAATTGGTGTCGCCCTTGAGTGACGGTCCGAGCTTCCACCCCACACAAAAGCCTGCCGGATCAAAAGCAGTGCATAACCCAGTGAATTGAGGTCAATTCATTTTTGAATTGTGTGCCATTCACAAAACAAGTCGCACTTGAAAACGGAGAGCTACTGAGCACGCCGTCACTCCCCTGTCCTGGTCGCGATCGCCATGAGCAGCTTTCTCCCTGGCAACGTCAGCCTTATTGACCAGCTCGACAGTAAGCTCTGCCCTCTCACTAGTCATGCTGTGATTGGACCCGGGGGCTGACCCCTCGTTGAACCAGAGAAAATCCTCGTTGTGCTGCGCGATGGCCGCCATTTGGTCGGCTATGTCCGGAGCTTTGACCAGTATTGTACGTCATTCGTTGGAATACGGATTCATTGCATTGCTACTTAGCTCGGATATGTTTAACCATGCGGTTTCGGTGTACGTAGCGAACATAATCTTGGAGGATACCTGTGAGCGCCATGTTGCGGGTGGTCTCTTTTGCGATATTGAACTCGGTCTCAACATCATTCGGTGCGTTTGCTTCATAACGCCGAGTTTTTTTGTGTTTTTCATCGTCACGCAAACCGTCTTGACAATTGATCGTGTTGCGTTCCCAGTGGCGACACTATCGTGCTCCTCGGCGAACTGGTGAGTTCCGAGTTGAGTGGAGTACGCCGATTTCAGCGGGTTTTCCTCACTTTTCAATTGCATCAGGATGAGGACAAGGAACGCGACCAACCCCACATGAAAGAAGCTACGATGGAGGAAGTGCTGGAGGCCGAGGAACGATTGAACTCGTCTGGCGCGAGCAGCGTGCGCGCGCAGTGGGAGTTCGATGCCGCCGGCTTGTAGGTCAGATCGATGTACTAGATTAAGAACGTACTGGTATAGATGAAACTCGAATATGGTTCCAGATTAACGTGTGGGGCACTAAGTGAGTCTCGACAATACTGTTTGCGACATAATAATCCACTGAATCGCGTCCTGCGGTGCGAAAACGCCGTCATCCATTTCGTGCCTCTCGTGCTTCCCTGCCCCACCAAGGAAGACCAGCGGAATCCTCAGGGGAATCATGGCCGAGTACAAGCCCGCGCCGCTGCCGTCCACGGACAACACGAGCCTCACGTGCGCCGCGCGCGTCTTCGGCTTTGAGTGTGCCGACCAGAACCTGGCGTTTCTGCGCTGCAAAGAGAAGAACGAAGACCCGCGCGCGTGTCTGCCGCAGGGCGAAAAGGTCACGGCGTGCGTGCTCAAGACGTACGTTATACAGCAGCGTCCTTCATGTTCGAGGAGAAGCGTTTGCTGACCTAGCGGGTTGTGCTCTTACAATACTATAGCCTCAAGGAACTCGAGACGCACTGCGGTGATACCTACTCGGCGTACAAGAAGGCGCTGAAGAAGAACTGGCACCAGGTCGACGAGGTCCGCAAGGAGCAGATCGCCATGGAGAACTGCTGGCGGGAGTACAAGGGCTACACCAAGGTGCGATAACGTGAATCCCCAGCGAATATATCTCCATATCTAACTGTACGGTAACGATCTGCTCGCAGGAATAGGATAGACCGCCTGTGAATTGAACCAACGGAGCCCGACTTCACAAAAGAGCACCCCGCCCAATCAGGACTTCTCTCCCAATGAGCGAGTGAACTTATATTGTCGTAGATACGCGAGGATAAAAACATACCCTTTCAACACCAAATGGGCTCGCTTCTCTCTCTCTCCTTCGATCCCTGAGGTATCTCTCCATCACAGTTTCTCTCACGTCTCATCACGCTGTCTTCTGCTGGAAAGGCCCGCCACCGACGCCTGCGTCCACACACGGCTGGCTTGCATCGTTCGGAGCGAGGCTCGTTGTCTTTGTATCAGCAACTGCAACTCCAGTGCTTGGAGTCGCGACCGACGAGCCTTCGAAGCGTCCGCGGAACGCCCACAATCCCAGCGCGGGGTTGGAGATGTAGAAGAACTTTTCGCCGTCCGCCGTTTCGTTCCATCCGTCCTGCATGTCTTGGCGTTGATAACGCTGGGTCATGGTCGCGAGATCCGCGTACGAGAAGCCGACGCCTTCAACATCTTCCTTGGAGAGGCCCCCAGGACAGTACGTGATCTTGAAACGACCCTCGGAAGATCCGTGAATAAGATGCGCGGCCGCACTGAGATTCTTCATGAGGTCGCGATTGGCCTCGAGGTGAGCCAGCACTTCCTATAGTGGCCAACTTAGTCAGTGACAATGGAAAACGAAAGCCCACACAGAACAAGGGTGCCATACCGGTGTCGTGCGATACCCGTACTTTCGAATCAGTTCATCGATACGCGCATCTTCTCCAAACTTGTGAACACCAGGAGCAAGCACGATGAGTTCTCCGTCGTCCGCGATCGCCATGCGTGTGCGGTAGATGCTCTTGTTGCCCAACCACGTCGACTTGAACTCGTCGGGATCCAGAAACACGACGACTTTGTCGAGCGGCGCGTCCAGCAATTGAAAGTTCACTTCCAGAGACAGCTCGGCAGCCTTCATGAAACACTCTTCGTCGTCGCCAATGAACACACCACGCGTCACTAGCGCAGCCGTGTCCGGATCTCGGCCAATCACAGTCTGGATGTAGACGATTGGCAAATGGGCCGTAAAGTGGGTCGATGCGTAGTTGAGAATGCGGCGAAGCGGGTTGTTGGCGCGACCCATCATGCGTTCCATGCCGTACACAGCGCCCACGAAGTGCGAAAAGTTGATGGCTTCGCTACCGCCCGTGCCCACGAAGAGGTTCTTGTTGTAGTTGGCCATGCCCATCACTTCGTGCGGCACGACTTGGCCAATGGACAAAATGAGGTCGTGCTCTCCCTTCCACAGCTACCACTTCATGTGAGTACTTTCCGATCAGTGAACGGCCCCCAGGATGATTCACGCACCAGTGTGTTGAGCTGCGCGGGCCATGGCTCGTTCACTTTGCCGTCGCTGGCTTCGCGCACGAGCTCCGCGGGGACGTGTCCGATCGTCTCGACATCGTTTCTGCGTCATGAAATGGATGCAGGTGAGTACCGTTCCCATGCTAACTGTCTTTCGAACTCTACGCTTACCGCCAGTCGTGGACGCGGAAGAGCTCCTTGGGAATGGGTCCAAACATCCTGGAGATCTCTTCGTCCGTCATGGGCGCGTGGGTGCCAAGCGCCGGGAGTACATCCTTCACCGCACCCTGCAAGTGCTCGTATGCGTATTGGGAGATGATACCCGCGTTCCTATCCATTGCAGTCGCGTTGCATTAGCGAAAACTGCATTAGTGGGGAGAACTTTTGCCGCTGGCTCGTCAATACTGTACGAGTGGAAGCGCGTGAAATCCGGCGGCACGATCGCCACGTTCTGATACTTGGCGCCACGTGCAGTCTCTCGTTGCTGCAGCGCGTCCTGCACAATCTGCCGCAGTCTCTCATCTGGAATGACCGTCGTCTTGGAACCTTCCGCGTAGAACAACCCCATCGTCACGTCCGCAATGTTTGCGCCAGTCGGAAGGACGCCCGCTTTTGTGAAAGTTGTGAAACCTGAACCTGATATCCCCTGTCCCACTGGCCGACAGTGACACTCATCTAATTAGCGTGGGACACAGTAGTTGAGGGGCCGATGAGCCGAGAGTCCGATAAAAAGGGAACCGTGGTGTGTCACGCACGTAACTGCCCCTCTCTCTCTCAAGTGGAGTGAGAGGCTTCCTCCAACGCAACCAAAATGATGAGAGTCCCTCACTCCATGACACTCGTGCTCGCGGCGCTTCTCGTGGGATGCACAGCGTACGTTCCACAGGCTCTGTGTTTCTACCACGACTATCATCTCTGACTTGCATTTTGCTGTGGCATTTTCCCCCTTCGCGACAGCGCGTACGACATTCGCGGCACCGTATTCATGGGGGAAGCTGAGAAGATCCGTCCGTACCGCGTGCTGCTGAACGGCGGTGAGCAGGTCACGTACGCGCGCACGAACGGCGAATTTATCTTCCGTGACGTCGCCCCCGGTCGCTACGTGGTCGACGTCTCGGCGGTGGACGAGCTCTTCCCACAGTTCAAGGTCGACGTGGCCGTCGACGGCGTGATCCGCGCGATCGAGTACCAGTACCCAGGTAAGGCAAACGCACGATTGCCTGTGTGTCTGCCTGTGCTCTATACACAACTGATGTACATGCCTTCAACGCGCGCAGGTGCCCCCAAGGCCCGTGCCGAGTATCCGCTCGCTGTGGAGCCCGTCGCGGAACTCGACTACTTTGAGGAGCGCGAAAAGTTCAGCATCATGCAGTTCATCATGAACCCTTCGTTCCTGACGATCGTACTGCCGATTGGTCTGCTCTACCTGTTGCCGAAGCTATCCGAGGCGATGATGGGTATGTGTACAGTAATCTCTTGTCTCGATGGTGCCAGCAATCTCACGCCCCGTATAATGCAGACCCCGAAGAGTTCAAGAAGGCCCAGGAAGAGCTCGGCACACAAGATCCATCGCAAATCCTCTCGGGGATGTTTGGTGGCGCCCAAGCAAAGGCAGACGACAGTGACAGTGACTAGTCCGATCCAAACCTCGCCAACCGAGCTGATTGTATACGGAGCGGACGTTTACGCAATATGATCTACGATAGAATCACGTGTGACGTGCCACTCGCTCCATATTCTATACGCGTATCTCTTCAAATGAACATGGTGCAGTTGGGGTTCCACCTCTTCGTATCAACATTCGCAGTCGTGACCTGGTGCGCAGAGAGGCTCTTGCCGTGGACCTTATCAATCTCCGTGACGCTTGTCGCTGCAGCGCCCCAGTCGTTTAGCTGTTTGCCGCTGCCTATCGTGTCCATGAGCTCGTCGATGCCCTTGTCGGATCCGTGGAGTGTGATGTGGACGAGCTTCTTGTCGCTCAAATCGTTTGTCGCTCCACCCGTGAGCTCGCGCTTGGCCATCGCACGGATCACTGTCTGGCGGAACATGACGTTCTGGACCTTGCCGCGCACATGGAAGTAGCGCGTCGTGGCGACACCACCGCTGTCAGCGTCAGCTTCATGAGGCAACGCAGCGGCGCGATCCGTCATCCTTGCTTGACAGTAAAAATGGTTCAGCCAGAACGGAAAATATGTAATGTAATGTAATAGA
This sequence comes from Pythium phragmitis, assembly GCA_023335925.1. NCBI lineage: Eukaryota > Oomycota > Peronosporomycetes > Pythiales > Pythiaceae > Pythium > Pythium phragmitis. The sequence goes on along the minus strand of JAADVZ010000189.1, from coordinate 11,433 downwards.
TTAGGTTAATCTGAACGGACAATGTCATGGCCCAAAGGGTGCGCAAACAAAATGGGTGGCCGATCGTACGAGTGACGGCATGCGCGTCCCACCTCACACAGACAGCGCGCTTCGCAGACGCTCGCGGCAGTGCGTGTTGCCAATGCCGCCAATGCCGAAGGCTGGGCCAATGCGGCCGATCCGCGCAAACGCCGACTTGACGTACTCGCGTTGCAAGAAGCGCACGCGCTGGGAGACGCTGGCGCCCTTGCTGTTGTACATGTCGAGGCCCAGCAAATGAAGCGGCGTCGACACGAACTGCACGGCAGCGGGACACAGGAGCTGCGCGAGCGTCGCGGCTCGCGACTGGTCGAGCCCGGTCGTGTCCTGGAGTTCCTTGGCCACGACCTTTGGTGCGTTGAACGACGCGCCGACGGTGAGCGAGTCACGAATCGCAAACAGTCCGATCGACATGAGGGGAAACGCAGCCGGCGCGATGACGCCAAACATTTGCGTGAACGCGCGGTCCTTGGCAATGCAGAGCGACATGTTGACGGCCGTCGTGCCGATAAACTTGGGCATTTGGCTGTCGACGCCACTGACATCGCAGATTGTGTCAATCGTATTCGCGCTCGCGTACGTGGCCGAGTAGAGCCCAAACACAAGACGGAACTCGCGGCGCCGCACAAACTGGAACGGGTTCGCGAGGAATTGTGCCGACAGCTCCTTGAGTCCCGTGGTGAGTTGCCGTGCGCCGCTCGCGTTCTCGATGATGGATCGGTCGACAATCGTGATGAACGGCGACACCGCAAAGGACGCGACCATCGCAGCGACGACATCCGTGCTTAGTCGCTTGGCCACCACAAGCGCCTGCTGCGCGTCATGATCGTGGTGTGCGTGGGCGACCATGATGACGGTGGGATACGGAGTTGTAGTGGCTGAAACGTTAACTGACGGGAAGTGAGTGGTGTTGGGTAAATTCTTGACTGTGCCCACAGAACTGCGTGTTGCCGGTGGTGGGTTGCGTCATGCAACCTGCCTTCATTCTTTTCGCCTGCCCTACAGTGTACGTACTGGTACGTGACGTCCGCCAGTGAGATGGGCTTCGTCTCTGGCTTCCCGCTCGACTGTGCCAACTGATCCAGTCGCGTAAGCCTGTTGCTGTTTGCAAAATCAGTGGCCGCCTCTCCCAGCAAAGAATCGAACAGCGGCGTGTCAGCGACACGACATGAACCCGTCACTCAAACGAGAATAGAACAAATAGTGACCGAGTCATCAGACAGGATCCACATCGAACCCGTTTCGAGAACATCCATATTGACCAGGGAGTCCACATGGTCATCATCGCCTGATGCTCCCAGGCACAAAGTGTCGAGGAAGATCTGACCGGGGGACACCATGTCGATGTTCGTGCTCGTGGGCTCGAAAGAGCCGCTGTACAAGATGGAGCTCAAGTCGCGCAAGGAAGAGAGCGCCCACGTCGACGAGTTCTTGCTCCACTCGGCGCTCGACATTGTGGACGAGCTCATGTGGACCACGCAGTCCATGGCACTCAAAGTGGTCGACAAATTCAACGACCAGTTTGTGTCGGCCTTTGTCACGGCGACCAGCGTGAAGTTCCTGCTGCTCCACGAGAGCCGCAACGAGGACACTATCCGTGCGTTCTTCCACGAGGTCCACGAGCTCTACCTCAAGGTGAGCTGTCGGGTTTTGTGGCGATATTGTAGGCTCATTTCTCTCACCTCTTTATTGGCTTTTTTGGGGTCAAAACAGCTTCTCATGAACCCTTTCTACGAGTACGACACTCCGATCACGTCCGAAGTCTTTGACGCCCGCATCAAGACGCTCGCGCGACGATATCTTTGACGAACAACATACTAGTAAAGACAGCTGAGTGCAACAGGAATGCCCATGGAGGATTGTGATTCACCATGGGATTGATGAATTGCAAATAGTTCTTCTCATCTTGCTACAAGGTTTTGGAAGACTACGACGCTTACTGCTGGGCGACCTGGCCGGCAATGCGGTCAAGATCCTGCTGGCCGTGGCTGGTGATGCGGCGACCACCCTTCTTGACACCCTCCTCGCACTTCTCGACGACCTTCATCTCCTCGAGCTGCTGGAGAATGTGGCGGATGAGACCACCCGAGGCCTCCTGGAAGTGCTGGCGGTGGACACCACGGCGGGCGGCGCCACCGTAGGCCTTCTTGAGCGCACCAATACCGGTGTACTGCTTGAGGTACACCTTACGGGCGATCGAGGCGGCACGGATGTAGTACCAGTCCGGGTCGGCGGGCGAGAACTCCTTGAACGTGGCCGTCTTGACAACGTCCCACCAGCTCGGGAGCTCCATCTTACCCGAGCGCTTGAGGTGCTCGGCGTAAGCCTTGATGAAGTCAGCAGGCTTCACGTCACGGACAGTGACACCACGAGGAGCGAATTCGGCCATCTTGTTGTAGTTCTGGGTAAATCATTGGGCAGACACAACACATTAAGAACACGTCTGTACCACCGTACACGTCAGGAGCTCTACAGAAGCGACGCGCTGCTGCACTCGCTCGCCGTGTTTCAGGGAGGAGGATGCAGCAGCGACGTCGCCACCGGATGCAACCCGCTCATCGCACAGGACAGTCTCGGTTCTCAAGTAGAGAACAAAAACGTCATTTTCCACGGAACCCAGAAAGGAATGTTCACGGAGGCGACCGCATCTCACTCACACACACAGACACACCCGAAGGAGCCATGTGGTGGAGAGATGCAGCGAGGGGCCAACAGAGAGCGAGACAAACAGAGCGCCACTTACTTGTACGAGAGGAACTTTGCAACAGAAGACCCACAGGCAGCGTCCAAGTCTCAGTGCCAGCAGCGATGGCCTCCGAGAACCAATGGCTCAGATCCGATTTATAGCCAATAAAAGAGCACAAGTGTTTGGATTGGTCATAATTGCGTTTTTGCTGCGCGCGCCAATCAATGGCGGGGTGTGGACATTCCCTCTCTAAATGCGATATTTCATTATAGAGGTAGCTGGTGGCGCGAGGCGGCGTCTGGTTGGTGTGGAGCTCCGATGGCCAGCCAGTTGCGGCCGCTCAGAATCGAATCGTTCCATTTCAACGCCTACGCAACGATGCTTGTGCTCTTCGAGACTGCGGCGGGCCACGCGCTCTTCAAGGTGCAGGACGAGTCCAAGCTCGCGAACGCCGACGACGTCTTCAAGCACTTTGCGACGCCCGAGAAGGCCAACGCCGTGCTCAAGCTCAAGGGCTTCAATGCCTTCAAGGACACGACCGAGGCCGTGGCGGCCGCGACCGACATGGTCGACGGCAAGGTCGGCAAGGCCCTCAAGAAGTTTCTGAAGAAGAACGTCGTGGACGCCGGCCTCAAGGACAAGCTCGCGGTCACGGACAAGGCGCTGGGCAGTATGATCAAGGAGAAGCTCGGCATTCAGTGCGTCCACGATGCGGCCGTGAACGAGCTCATGCGTGGCGTGCGCGCCAACATGAACGCGCTCATCTCGGGTCTGGAAGACGAGGACCTCAAGTCGATGACGCTCGGCTTGTCGCACAGCCTCTCGCGGTACAAGCTCAAGTTCAGCGCCGACAAGGTGGACACGATGATCGTGCAGGCCATTGGACTACTGGACGAGCTCGACAAGGAGATCAACACGTACTCGATGCGCGTGCGCGAGTGGTTTGGCTGGCACTTTCCCGAGATGGGCAAGATCGTGACGGACAACCTGCAGTACGCCAAGTGCGTGCTCAAGATGGGCATGCGCACGCAGGTCAAGAACCTCGACTTTTCCGACATCTTGTCCGAGGACGTTGAGGCCTCGATGCGCGAAGTGTGTGAAGTCTCGATGGGCACGGACATTTCCGACGAGGACGTGACCAACATTTCGTCGCTCTGCGACCAGGTCATTTCGCTCACGGAGTACCGCGCGCAGCTCTTTGACTACTTGAAGAACCGCATGAACGCGATCGCGCCCAACCTCACGGTCATGGTTGGTGAGCTTGTCGGCGCCCGGCTCATTGCCCACGCCGGCAGCTTGATGAACCTCGCCAAGCACCCGGCATCCACGGTGCAAATTCTTGGTGCCGAGAAGGCGCTGTTCCGTGCGCTCAAGACCAAGCACGACACCCCCAAGTACGGTCTCATTTACCACGCCTCTCTGATCGGCCAGACGGCGCCCAAGTTCAAGGGCAAGATCTCGCGTGTGCTCGCCGCCAAGACGGCGCTTGCCGTGCGTGTGGACGCGCTCGGAGACGCGTCCGAGGCCACCATTGGCTACGACAACCGCTCCAAGGTGGAGGCGCGTGTGCGCCAGCTCGAGAACGGCCTCACGGGCGCGATCAGTGGCAAGGGCAAGACCAAGAACGAGGCCAAAAAGTACGTCAAGGCGGAGGGTGGCAAGAACTACAATGCCGAGGCCGATATCACGGTCGCCAAGAAGCGCAAGGTTGAGGCGGAGCCGGTAGTCAAGCAGGAGGCCGAGGACGACGAGGAGGAGGAAGAGGAGAAGCCCAAGAAGAAGAAGGCCAAGAAGGAGAAGAAGGAAAAGAAGGAAGAGGTCGAGGCCAACGACGACTCGGATGACAAGAAGGACAAGAAGAAGAAGAAGAAGAAGAAGAAGAGCGCCGACGAATAGATTTGCATCCCGTTTTCTGTCTGTCGCTCTTTTTCTTTTCATCTGAATACATTAAGCTCCCCTCCACTGGTGGTTTTCTTGCACCGTTCGTTCTGCGTTACCATGCCCCGGCAACAGATCGATTTAAACGCCGTGAACTGCTCATTTTGAAGAGCTCTTCCCGTGTTTGGCATTGCTCCACTTTAATCAGTGACAGATCAACAATCATGAATGCAGAACTGTAGCGTGGAGATCTCAGATGTCAGTTGTAGATTTGTGATGGCATTGGCTGTGCGGCTTTGGCGACGCATCACTCGTCGTCGTCCTCCTCCTCATTCGTGTACTCCGCACTTTCTTGCCCAGACGCCATGTCCACATCGTCGTCGTCATCGTCGTCGTCGTCGCCCGTGGCTCCATCGTCTTCCTCCTCGGTGCCCGTATTCTCGCCCTGCAAGGCCTTTTCCTGGATCTCCTGGATCTGTATCACGAGCTCTTTGTACTTTTTCAGGATTTTTGTCACGCTGCGCTCGGCTTTCTCAGGGGAGATTTTCGAGGCGGATGCAAGCGCTGACTTGAGCTCCTTGAGCATGGGCGCGTCGGGTCCCTACGAGTCCACACCAGTCGTCAGCTTCTCCCACCACACAACCAAAGCAGCACACGTTCTCTCTCTCTCTCTCTCTCTATCCACGTACTTCATGCTCCTTGAGAACCTCCATTTGCTTTTCGTAGGCCTAAAGAGAAGCAAAAGAGAATTGTCAGATCCAGCATCAGCTCCAGAGCGAATGTGGCAGCGCACGAACCTTTACGAGTAGCTTCTGGATCTCGGCGCTCGGCATGGCGAAAAAATGGATGAACGACGGCTTGCCGACCTGTGGTCTCGTTTCCACAATTGAGCCCATGTCGTCGCCTTTCACGCGGATGTACGTTCCATGGAAACCGTCCAGCTCTTGCAGTCCATGCATTTTGGGCGGCTGCATATCCGCGGGCGGCCACTCGACCACGTACCACCACCGGCACAGCAGCTCTTGCACCAGCCGTCCTTTCAGCGTCCCATACAGCTCTTCTGTGCATTCCTGTTGCTTGAACTTGATCTTCATGCGCTTCTTCTTTTTCGCCGGCGCGCGCGTCGTCGCTGACGTGGTCGACGCTGCAGTCGATTTCGACCGACTGGTGGCGATCGGCTCGGCTTTCACACGCTTCGCAAGGCTGCTAATAGGTACGTTGTCGTCGCTGTCGCTGTCGGCAGTCGCCTCTCGCTTGACCGCAGTTGGAGGGGCTGCATAGGCGCCGTTCGTCGCGGGTTCGCGCTTGACAGTCGGCTCGGGTTTCACACCATCTTCCCGCTTCACAGACGCGTCCGCGCGCAATTTGGAAAGCGGGACATTGTCGTCGCTATCGCTGTCACTACGGGATCATCATCAAGGAGAGGAGTTAGTAACCTGCGCGCGCATGAGGATGAGGGGGGGGGGAAGCCGCTCCGCGCACCTCTGGACCATTGGGCTAAAGCTGGAGGTGTTTCCTTCGGGCGGGACGAGAGTCTGAAAAGAGGGCGAATATTTGCAGAATAGGGTGTGCTCTTTCCTAATATCCAATCTGCAAATTACAGGAAGGCAAGGCCCTATTTACAGCAGAATAAGACCCTATTTACTATTAATTGCAGTCATTTTTGGTCGATGTTCGACCAGATTGTCACTTTGTGCCCCTTATCTGCACACTCTCTTTTTATCCACCCAGATTTATTGTGCCTTGCACAAAGTTTGTCATAATCCAGGATCTAAATCCTCTTAAATTTCGTTTAAGGGGCCCTAATAGAGGCGAGTTAGGTTTGTAGCTCAAAAATAGGGCCTACTAGTAATTGAGGATGCGTGGTCAGATGGCCAAGGCAACTCGTAGCTGCTCGAATAAGCCAGTGTCTGCGCTTATTAGAGGAGGAACCATCAGTTTGTCCTCAATACGGACAAACAAAGGTTTGTTGGCTATCAGAAGGCTCAAATAAGACAAAGTTAAGGATAAATTTTACTGGTTGTTTACCTTACTTTATTGAAATAAAATAAGGTCAACAACCAGTTTACGGCCGTTTTTCGAACATTAACTTTAGAATTTTGTATCTCATTTTGTTTTGCGAGTTTTGCTGTGTGAGTGGCACGGTCAGAAAGCTCTCGATATGGGCTATTCATCAATGCTTACACCGCTGGTGCATGGTCAATTGCCATGCAGTATCACGCTGTTACTTCTCAATTGTCCTCGAGGGCCCCGACCAGTTTAGGGCCGCTGATTTTGACAAGAATTCAGTATGCTTAAACCATATGTTCCAAAATGGTTTAGGTTTAAAGCTCGTTATGGCCAATAAAATGATCTATTGGGCGGCCCTAAACTGGTTGGCTACCTTAGGTCTCTGTACAATCCTACTTCTACTTCTGCTGAACTTGCAGAAACAGATCAGGAATTCTGAGGGCAGTTGCAGGACTCGATGCAGATTCGTAAATACGACTCTGGCATCCAGTGCTAATGTTAGGCTTCTCATATAAAAAAAGAGTTGTCGCGAATTTGCAGGAACAAGTGTCCGGCTGTAATAGAAACGTGGTACTGTACTTTATCGTGCACGAATGGAGCGCAGCGCATCTTGCGTTATTCGATGGGAACACCCTGGTTACGCCGACCACGACGCTGAGGGTTCTTCGGAAAGTGGCGGAGCAAAGATACCCACGATAGTTGGTCGTCCCAATCGCCACCTCGGGCTCGAACTGGCAGAGGGAGATGGGGACGCGCATTGAAGAAGAGTCGACCCACTTGCTCTTCAGGTGGGTTCGTGTAATCGATTCCGAGACCGTCGATGCATGACTCGACTGTGCGCATGAGCTACCCAAACTCATTCAGTCGCTTCTTGTTGTTCTTTGTTGCCATGTCATGGCCCGAGAGAAGTCAAAAGGGGGGTAGCCATTGATGGGATCACCCAGGCACCAAAAGCGCCACGCCATCAAAAGCAAACCTTTTGGAAACGTGAAATTATCTTTCACGCGGCGCAGGCCTCCACCCCAAGTGAAGATTCTTGGTGGTTCTGGCTGTGTTGTAGCGGCTTGTACAACCGGTGCATGTGGAGCTAAGGCTCCAACACCGCGCGCGTCCAACGCAGCTTCCATGAGAGCTTGGAGCCGCTGTTCGTTGAAACCACCATGTCCTTGCTGCTGGAGGTATTCCTTAACATCCGTGACGATGACCAAGTGTGACGCATTTGCGTCAATGACACGTTTCGGCCCCAGTGTATTATTTTTTCACTGCGACATTACAGTGATAGTGCCATGCAATATCGTGACTATTGCACATGTGGTAGGATACATGTTATTACATTTTTTCTAACACAACCCGGCAGTAGGAACACGCCGACGCCACCGGCGCCGACCAGGAACCAGGACCACAAATGAACACACTTTGGCTTTTACTTCCTCTTACACCGAGCCGACATACATCAAAGAAGCCTGCATCTCTGACATCGACACCATCAAGCCAATGTGTGGTGGAATTCCGGTGGGGCGAATTGGGTCAGCGACGATGTAGCGACGGCACTGCACAAGCGATTTGAGATCCGCCATGAGCGAAGCATTGCGAAACAAAGCCGTCTCAAACAGCAAATGGTTGGGTGGAGGTGTCCGACGCAAGTATGCGTCATGATAAATCCAAGACACTGCACAGAACTCACACACCCATCATAGACCGACCGGGGCTCCAGGAAAGCAGATTGAAATGGCTGATCGGACTGTCTCGTTTGATCTGGAAAAATGCGGTGGGAGAAGCGCAAAATCTGGGGAGTCGAACGGCAGCCCAGCGACGAACCTTCCAACAACCCTGTCACCCGCAGCTTCATACCGAATGTAGGTATTCTGCACACCCGGTAAACTTCACCCAGCACGGAGACAGATAGCAGCCGCAGACGGTCCAGCGGTCGTGCACGAACTCACGAGCGTAGGGGAGCCTTTGCGTGCCGAGTGCGATCCAAAATCGCTCGTTCGCAGACCAGAACTGAGTAGGAATTGCTGAAGGGAATCCGATTCGAGAGAGCGCTTGAGCACCTTTGTAGCGGTCGTACTGGCTTTTGCCTGGAAACAGCTTACCCTCCGAAGCAAACCCGAGTACCGCGAAGTAGATCCCCATTGCTAGAATCAGACTGACTTCAGGAATCGCAGGATTGGCGTAAATGTGTCGGCCATCACCGGGGCGGTCACCTTCCTGATCATTCTTCATGTGGCTGAACTTGATAGCAAGCGAGTCCTCCTCCCAGTACATATATGCATGACGAATCGACTCCGTGTTGGCAGCTCGGCACATCAAATTCCAGCTTAGAACTAGAAAGTAACCAGAGAAGATGGCATCTTTTGAAGCAGACTTGATCAGTTCACCAGAGATCGCGCCATACAACGCGAAAGAGAATGGTTCCTTGCCGTCTGGCGTTGTGCGCTTGTCTTGCAGAGGTAACTTGGTCTTGATGCCCTTGTAGAACACAGTGAGGCGGGCCGTAGAGTCAGTTTCAATGTTCCCCATGGTCAGTTTAATGCAAAATTTTACCCAGATTAAAGGTAGGTTCGGCAAAAACCTAATTTAGAATTGCAATTACCCATATTGGAAAAAGAGCAGCACTCAATTTTTTTGTTGAAATCGGGTTCGGAACGCATCCGAACCCGATTTCAACACTAAACTCTCGACTCCGAACCTAAAATAGTGGAGCATCCTGTCATGTGCACCACGCTAAACGTAGCTCATCATTGGTGTGGGCACTCTGGAGCAGTGCATAAAAGCATACCAAAAGCATTTATTCTGGGGAAGATTGCAAAACGTGACTCAAATCCTGAATCCTCGCAAAAGGTGATAGCAAAAGTGCGAAAATGAAGCGAATACGACGAAAATGCGATCTTCGCGTCTTCCGAGTAGCGTTTCGCTGCTTGGAGGCTTAGTCTGCGCTCTACTCTTCGAGGTATTACTATATGAAGCTTGAACAATACCATGGTGCTGACGGCGTAGGACGCATGTGCGAGTCGCCATGCGCCGCCGAAAATGCCGATTCCCACAGAAAATATGTATCACCTTTTGCAAGGATTCAGGATTATAGAATATAGAACAAACTCTTTGGCTAGTATCTCACGTTGTCTACCCTTTTACGTAGCTCTTTCGGGATTTACGCCCCGTAGCCAGACCTAGGGAAGCACCGTATGGGATCCTATTCGCCACGCTGAACACCAAGCAAGCACTCTTAAAGAGCGGACCGGTCTATGAACGGAGATCCGGTCCGCTTCTCTCTGTATTCGCTTTGAGGCCCGGCCTCTATTAGTTCCACACTTCTCTTTCTTTCCAAACCAATATGAAATACGTCGCACCGGTCCCAGACCGGCGCACGTAACTAGCGCACTCAAATATGAAGTACCTCGGGGACCGGAACTGTCCTTACCCCTTAGTAGAAGACTAAAGGTTTTTGCCTCTAGCTTAATACCTAAGCACTCCCAATATACAACTGGACCGGCTAAGATCGACAGTGACAGCCTAATACGTAGGCACGTACCCGTAGAGAAGCTTGGTGTTGGTCTTGGGCAGCCGGAGGACTTGGGGGTTTTCGGCAAAAAGCAGAGTGTATTGACCGGACGGACGCCACGTGTGGCGCCGTACCTAAGCGAGTTTCTACAGTATCCACTACCCTTAGTTTGCGCTTCCGGGTTGGAGCGCACTTAATCGGCCCGAAGTTAAACCGAACCAGAAGTGACCGAATCCGCACTTAGCGGCATATCAGCCCAGCCCTCTTTCTATTGGGCCGGGCTGGACAAGGACGGTGCTGGCTCATGGCCTCTCACCCACCCGAATCAAAAATAGAAACGGAGGATTTCTAAAATGTAAGTGTGTACCACACCATTTAAAGAGACGTTTCTACCTAAGTGTCTAAAGTTTCTGTATGATCCAAACGAGAAAAATAGAACTGAGTCGCACGCATACAGAGTACGACGGAAAACAACCGCCGACGGAAAACAACGCCAGTGTGAAAAAGCCGGGGATGGAACTCCTCAGCAAAAAGAAAACTATTTTAGCCAATCAAACCACATATATCCTCGGAGTGGCGGGGCCACACACACTCGGCCACGACCAACTCCCGCGCTTTCCTGTTCGCGCGCGTCGAGAGAGACTCGGACTCGTTGGTGCGATCGGGCGGGTGGGCTGGATTGCGCGCCACGCCGACCAACCGTCCACGAGCTCCGACCCACTGCACTCCCACCAGCTATTTCCCCCGTCCAGCCGCGCGCGCGAGCACAATTCGTTCGCGCTGCCAGCGTGCGTTGTGGTTCCTTGGGTTCCACTTCGCAAAATGCCGCCCCCCCTGCACCGCCGCAGGTACACGATCGCGTTCAAGCGGGAGGCCATCAAGCTTGCCGAGGTTTTCTCGGAGGAGACAGTTTCGGCTAGACTTGGGATCTCCCGGTGGACACTGCATGGGTGGATCGCGAATGCGGATGCCGTCGTGGCCCATCAAGGGTCGGCGCGGCGTCCGACACTTGGTGGCCAAGGCCGCCGCGAGAAGATCCCGTTCAACCAGGAACTGGTGACGCACATGAAGGACGTGCGCCGCGAGGAGCGTGTAAGTATTGCCTGTGCCTCTATTTGTGTAAATATGTCTAACCTGGTCAACCGTTTGTCTTTAGGTTCTCTCTACTCGTGGGTTGATCGAATACATCCGTGCGACACAGGCCGTGTGGTTTGCGCTTTATGTGGCGACTAAGCCCAGCCATGAGCATGCTTTCAACTCTTTGATGCGGCTTATCCAGCGCTTCGTGAAACGGTACGTGTGTGTAGATCCCGAT